>CM069865.1:55581513-55704013 GCA_036172795.1 Pelodytes ibericus | reverse complement strand
ATTCTGCAAAATTTAAGTACCGTATTTGCTCGATTATAAGACGACCCTGATTATAAGACGACCCCCCAAACTTTGGATATTCCTTTAGGAAAAAAACTAAAAGCCTGAATATAAGACTACCCTACAGGAAAAAAGTTAAACTTGTATATATTCACATGTAAATTGCTTTTTTAATAAAAAATTATGATATCAAAAAATGTATTTCTAGTTTTTATTTCTTTTTATGTGCCAATGCTGCCTTTCTCTTTCCCTTGCCCCCATTTTTCTCTCTCTCCCCCCTCCCCTTGCCTGTCTCTTAACCCCCTCACTCCCCTTGTCTCTGTCTCTTAACCCCTTACCTCCCCTTGTCTGTCTCTTAACCCCTTCCCTCCCCTTGTCTCTGTCTCTTAACCCCCTCCCTCCCCTTGACTCTGTCTCTGCCCCCTCCCTCCCCCTGTCTCTCTGTCCCCCTCCCTCCCCCCTGTCTCTCTGTCCCCCCTGTCTCTCTGTCCCCCTCCCTCCCTCCCCCTGTCTCTCTGTCCCCCTCCCTCCCTTCCCCTTACCTTGATCCCTGGTGGCTAGTGGGGGCAGCCGGGGGATGTCTGCACGATACTTGCAGACATCCTCCATGCTGCCCGACACGGCAGTCTATTATGACGGACAGCTGGTCCGTCATAATAGTCTGCCGTGTCGGGCAGCATGGAGGATATCTGCACGTATCGTGCAGACATCCCCCAGCTGCCCGATTCTCCCTGGTGCCTAGTGGGGCAGCAGAGGATGTCTGCGCGATGAGCGCAGACCTCCCCTGCTGCCGCCCGGCACGCTCGCCGGGACTTCTGTGACGAAAGCGGAAGTACCCGGCTTCTTCACAGAAGCCCCGGCGGTCGTGCCGGGCGAAAGCAGGGGAGTCTGCGCTCGTTGCGCAGACTTCCCCTGCTGCTAGAGAGGGGGATCCAGGTCCCCTGCAGCTCTGCTGGGGACCTGGATCCATGTCTTATAATCTGACCTCAATTTGAGGTCAGATTATAAGAGACCTCAATTATAAGACATTTGCTCTGAAAAAAACCTCGTCTTATAATCGAGCAAATACGGTATATTTGTGTCTGGTTTTTATAAAATTTTAGCGCTCCATCTTTTATTACTGCCTCCTCCCCATATTTGTTCTCTGTTCTGTTACATATCTGTTCTCTCCCCGTCCTCTGTTCTCTTCCCCATTCCTCCCCCATATCTATTCTCTCTTCCCCTCCACCCCAAATCTGTTCTCTCTCCCCCTCTACCCCATATCTGTTTTCTCTCTCTCCTTCCTCCCCATATCTGTTCTGTCCCCCCCTCCTCTGTTCTCTCCCCCTCCACCTCATATCTGTTCTTTTTCCCCCCTCCTCCCCATATCTGTTCTCTGTTCTGTTCCATATTTGTTCTTTCCCCCCTCCTCTGTTCTCTTCCTCCCCATTTCTGTTCTCTCTCCTCCTCCACTCCCATATCTGTTCTCTCTCTTACCCACTCCTCCCCATATCTGTTCTCTCTCTCTCCCCCTCCACCCCATATCTGTTCTCTCTCTCCCCCTCCTCCCCATATCTGTTCCCCCCCTGTTCTGTTCTCCCCTCTTCTGTTCTCTCCCCCCTCCTCCTCGGTTCTCTCCTCTCCCCCTCCTCTGCTCTCTTCTCTCCCCCTCCTCCCTCTTCCCCTCCTCTGTTCTCATCTCTCCCTTTCCTCTGTTCACTCCTCCCTCCTTTGTTTTCTCCTCCCCCCCTGTATTCTTCTCTCCCCCTCCTCTGTTCCTCCTCCTCCCATTCTTACTTATGGGGAGGGGGCGGACCTCACCGGTTGAGAGGCAAAGATCCATCCTTACCCTGTGAAGCAGAGCGGCATCTGCTTCAAGGGGGAGCCGCGGGCAGCAAAAGTAGTTGCCGCTCGCGCTCCCCACGCTAAGTGATGATCCAGGGTATCATATCCATCAGTTCGGCTGTGTAGAGGGCTGGTGAGGGGAGATCTTCTGATATCCCCAGCCAGTGCCTAAACTGGCAAACTTTTTTTTTTTCATGGTGTTTCCCTGGGGTGTTGCACCCTGTGCACTTGCACAGGTCGCACACCCCTAAGGCCGGCCCGCATGTAACTGAATGATCACTTCCTATAACAAGGTACCTGTATCATACTGTATTATCCTCTTACCTGTTACAATGTGATGCACCAGCCAGCTTGTAGCTGAAGTGTCACATTGCCACCTTTGCATTGCACTCTGCCATCAGCAGCCCCCTCACTCTCCTAAAACCCCTAAATCAAATGTGCTGGAGAAACCTCTCCCTGCCAATAGGAGAACACATTAGTTCTAATCACACACCATAGCACATTGCACATTAGTGCTAATCATACACTACCAATACTCCATAGTTGCCCACATTTGAAGATTTTTTCCAGGGACACTTTGCAGCACAGCTATCACTTACTTACTTAAAAACTGACCACACCAACTGCCATTAAGCTCCGCCCACTATGCTCAATGCATATCATTTGCATAATTACATTACATTAACATTTAGTTATACAGCGCCAACAATTTACGTAGCGCTAGATACAGAGCATAGAAGGGAACTATATACTAAGTTAGACAAACTAGAACAGACTGGTACATGAGGTAGAGAACCCTGCTCGCAAGCTTACAATCTAGAGTGAATGGGGTCCATGAGACACATAAGGGATTGAAGAGGTCAGAGAGATTGAAGTTGTAGTAACAGTAGTGTGGATGGGAGACACTAGGTGGGATAGGCCAAAGAGAAATTGTGTGTTCCAGCAAGGTGGGATCAGCTAGAGGTAAAGTGACCGGTATTCTAGTGGGTCTCTCTCTAAAGAGATACGTTTTGAGGGACTTTTTAAAGTTTGAAAAGGAGGGAGAGAGCTGGATGCTCTGTGGAAGGGAGTTCCAGAGAGAGTGGGCAGCTCGGGCGAAATCTTGGAGACGCGAGTGAGAATTGGTGATGAGGTTGGAGGAGAGTTTTAGTCCCATTGAGGAGCACAAAGGTCGTGCAGGGAGGTATCGGTTAACAGGGAGGCAATGTACAATGGGCAGAGGAGTGGAGGGCTTTGTAGGTTAAAGACAGAATTTAAAATGTTATCCTTGAGGAGACGGGGAGCCAGTGGAGGGAATTACATAGGGGAGACAGACGAGCCAGAGGTAGTCATGTCAGGAGACCGTTCCAGTAGTCCAGGCGAGAGATCACAAGCGAGTGCACTAGAATTTTGGCTTCACTGAGGAACGGGCGAATGCATGCGATGTTCCTTAGTGCAGCCGACAGGATTTGGCTAAAGATTATATATGAGGAACAAAGGAGAGAGCAGAGTCAAAAGTGACCCCAAGAACTCAGACATGGTCAGCCAGTATGATTGTAGCATTTTCAACGGTGACTGTGAACCCAGGTGTAGGAATAGAGTTTGAGGGAGGGAAGATAATCAGTTCTGTTTTGGAGAGGTTACGTTTCAGGTAGAGATCAGACATTCAAGCGGAGATGGCGGACAAACACTCAACTACACGTGACACTAGAGAGGGAGTGAGGTCAGGGGAGGAAAGGTAGATCTGAGTATCATCCACATACAGGTGGTATTAGAAACCAAAAAAGCAGATTGCAACAGCGTGCCAAGGACCGATCCTTGCGGAACACCAACAGAGGGCGGAACAGGCGACGGTGTCACTCCAGCAAGCGACACTTTATAGGAGCACTCAGATAAGTACAACTCGATCCAATCGAGAAGGAGGTGGTGGTCAACGGTGTCAAAGGCAGCAGAGACATCTAAGAGGATCATCACTGAGAAGTGGCCTTTAGATTTGGCAAAAAGGAGGTCATTTGAGACAGTGAGGGCTGTTTCAGTAGAGTGTAAGGGTCTAAAGCCAGATTGAAAAGGGTCAAGCAGGTCATTGAAAGTCAGAAAGTCTGTCAGTCACGAGTGCAGCGTTCTCTCCAGCAACTTGGACACAAAGGGGAGATGGGATATAGGATGGTAGTTAGATGGAAGAGTCGGGTCGAGGGATTATTTTTTCAATACAGGTACGATTCGGGCTTGCTTGAAGGTTGACGGTAGTGTTCCAGAGGACAGAGAGAGGTTTATGAGATGGGTTAGCGTTGGACAGAGTAGAGAGAAAAGAAAGGATACCAGGTAAGAAGGGATGGGATCAAGCACACAAGTAGTAGATCTCGAGCAGGAGAGCAGATCGTCTATCTCTTTCTCGGCCACAGGGGAGAAGATATTCAGAGACGGTTTGGGGGATGGGAACGAGGAAGGAGGTAGTTGAGGCAAGTCTCGGGAGGTGAAGTTACACCTGAGATCGTCAACTTTGTTTTTGAAGTGAGAGGCAAGGTCTTGGGCCGTAAGTGTGGAGCAGGAGGGCACAAAAGAGCATTAAACGTTGAGAAGAGAAGTTTTGGGATTCGATGAGAGGGTGGTTATAAAGGGATAGAAATAGTGTTGCTTGGACTGAGCGAGAGCAGAGTTGTATGAACACAGCATGAACTTATAGTGAAGGAAATCCTCCTTGCAGCATGATTTCCTAAAATGACGCTCAGCCGTGCGGGTACATTTTTGGATGTACCTTGTTTGCTTTGTGTGCCACGGTTGTTGCTTCGTCCGTGGGCATGTTTGGCTACAACAGGGACAATGTTGTCAAGGGCTGAGATGAGGATGCTGTTGTAAGAGTTAGCTGCTTCCTCTGGACATGAGACGGATGGAAAGGAGGGGAATGAGGTTTGAAGAGCTGTGGAAAGTAGTGGGAGAGTGGAGTTAGATAGCAGTCTTTTGAGTTCAGTTGGGGGGAGACGTTCAGTAGTCGACTGAGGTATAGTGGGATAGAAGGTAAGAAGGTGGTGGTCAGACAGGGGGAAAGGTGAATGGGAAAAGTTAGAAATGGCACATGATTTAGTGAATATTAGGTCTAGTGAGTGACTGACAGTGTGGGTTGGAAAGTTGGTCCACTGGAATTTTGAAGTAGCAGGAGAGTTGGTGAGGTCAATGGGAATGTTGAAATCTCCCATAATGAGACATGCTACATCAGTGGAAAGAAAGTTGGGGAGCCATGCAGAGAAGTTGTCAAAAAACTGGGAAGTGGGCCCCGGGGGTCAATAAATAACGGCAACACGAAGGGATAGAGGGAAGAAAATATTAAGTAGGCATAATGTATCTGCCTAGTATTATAGTGAGTGCAGATTATTTCACCAAGTTACCACCAACCAGGGCCTATTTTGAGGAAAAATTCTCACCACACATTAAATCATCATTATGTCACCCATAGCACTGTTAAAATTGAACAAAAACACACTGTTTATAGATAGGACACAAATAAAATTATATACAGCATTATATTTGCTCCTAATGCATAACACCCATTAACACACAACTGCTTGGCACAGGTTTTGATAAGGTATAGTTTATCAGATAATCAAAATTATATTGAAGAAAATGCATATTGAAGAAAATGCTCAGTGTGTATCTGTGTCTCTCAGTAGACTTTTTTTATTTCTTCTTGTGCATCCTTGTTAGAAAACCAACTGTGCTGCAGGGGTATAATTAGTGGCACGTTATAAAACAGCATGTTTGTGTCTCAGTGAGTGAGAGAACTTACTCCAGCACCCAGATTTGCCCTCAAAAGACTTTGGCCAAAATTGCACTCAAAATACTTGCCCCAGAATTGCACTCACTCAAAACACTTGCCCCATTTTTTTAATGTAAAGGACTGTAAATAAAAATCAACATATCACACTGGAAGTGTGAGGTGGGACTCTGTTACTCATGGAGATCTAAGCTGTGGGCTGTCTCCTCTCTCTGTGCAGTTACTGGTCTTCTTCCTCATGCTGCTGCCTCTCCCACGCACCTCAGCAGTCTGTGAGCCGGAAGGTCACTACTGCAGATGTCGAATGATCTAGTGCTGCAGCTGTTTTTTTTATAGGTAAGGGACAGTTGCCAATTATGATTTTCCATATTTTATTTGTTTTTTTTGCCATCAGGGTGGAACTGAAAGGATTAAAAAATAAAGATTCTTACCAGTTATCAGCTCCTGCTCAGGCAGAGGAAACATTAATTTATAAAGATACAGAGTCTTTATATTATGCATCATCTCTTTCTTTAATTTCTTCAGCAGCAAACAATAGAAACAAGAAAAATGAACCAATCAGAAGTCCCACATAACACCTACCCCTCTCAACAATATAAAACCCAGTAACACAATAAACTCCTCCTCTTTCTTTGCTGCTCCCTCAGGTGAGTATATTTTTTCTGGTTATGTTCTGTACTGTTTATGAGCATACGTGTTTATATTTCTGTTTACATTATTGTATTGTTTTATTTGCATTGCTTTGTGTGGGATCCCTGGCCCTTATGTCCTTACCTGGACCGGGCTTTGTTACCTACACCCCGTTAAACCATGAATCCTTCCCCAGCTTGGGGGCAGTAGTGTCCCTTCCCTCACTTTGTTCAGTTACATTTTCTTCCTTCCTTCTTTACCACTGTTTTTTTTTCTGGTACTGGAGCTGCAGGTTTTTTAGGAGTTTTTTGCCCTTCTATGAGTCTGTGGATGTGGACACCATTTTAGGCTTACTGTTTTTGCGCTCTTTCACCGGCGCCACCTACCTACTCACTCATGTGCGGTGAATAGTGGTAGTGGTGGTTTGCTAGCACAGACTTGCTCAGTGGTCCTCGATCTGAGGTCTGAGTTTAACCCTTTCTCCTCCTGGTCCAACCTTTAGCGTTTTTTCCGTACTGGGAACATTCCCAGCAGACTGTGCAGAGGTGACAGTGTTAGGCGCTACCTATACTAATAGTTATAATTATGCATGCAGCTCACTAATCAGTAGAAAAATTACCTCTATTTCTACATAAACAATGAAGCAAAAAAAGAAGAAGAAAGAAGGAGTGCAATGAAATTGAAAGTAATACTCAATGAAAGTAAAAGTGATACACAATAAATTGTGAAAGAATGGGAAAAAACTATTTTATGTGGCAACAAAGTGATTGTGGACCAAAAAGTGCAGATACACCCCTGGAAGACTGGTGTCTGAGGAGGTCACTAGGTCTCGGGAGGTGCTGAAAATGGCCCTGCCATTCCATGCCTCCATATGTTGAAACCACCAAGCAAGTTCTTCCGATGCTTTGAAGTACAGTCGAATGGTCTGGTTGTATGTCCACCCATGATGAAGGGCACGTGTCTTCAGACGTTGTAACACGGTAATGCAGTGGACCTGGAAATATTGAATGTATCGACTGGATATCATTCTCGCCCTATGGCATATGGTAAGCAATGCCTTCGACAAGACTTTTTTTTATTAACTTGACTTTCCTTTTCGGAAAGGTGGAGGGACCCGTGTATTCGATCTATCAAGAATCCCATAAATTCCATGCTCTGGGCGGGTATCAGAATTAACTTGTCCCAAATGATCAAGAACCCCACACTTTGAAGTAGGTCTAGGGTCCAAGAAAGGTGGAGTTGAAGGGAATCTATACTTTGT
Organism: Pelodytes ibericus; assembly: GCA_036172795.1. NCBI lineage: Eukaryota > Metazoa > Chordata > Amphibia > Anura > Pelodytidae > Pelodytes > Pelodytes ibericus. The sequence continues at coordinate 55,696,550 of CM069865.1, read as the reverse complement.
GACATGATCAAAATGTTGTCCAGGTAGATGATAAGTCAGACTTCTTTCCTGCAAAGGTAAGCAGCCACCAGTTTCAGTAGTGTGGTAAAGCACCATGGAGCGGAGGAAAGTCTGAAGGGAAGACAAGGGAAGCTGTGCTTCCAGCAAAACTGAAAACAGTGAGGTTTGGGGTCCATCAATACAGTACGGTAGGTGTCCTGGAGGTCCAATTTGACCATCCAGTCCTCTAGTAATAACAAGTTCCTGAGGCACTGGATGCCCTCCATTTTAAAGTGGTGATGTTGTACTAAAACATTCAGAGGTCGGAAGTTGATGACTGGTTGTATGCCCCCACCTTTCTTTGGTACCAAGAACAGGCTGCTGACTAAACATTGTGCAACGTCGAAGACCAGCCCGACAGCCTGCTTCTCCAACAACGTCTGTATCTCTTGATCCACCAACTTTTGATCTGGACCTGAAAAGACCAGTTACTGAGGGGAGAGGACCTGCATAGGTATCATCACAAAATCTAAACGATAATCCTGTACAGTTGGGTGAACCCATGCTTCTTATGTTATCATACACCAAACATTGATGAAATAATGAAGTCTGACGAGGCGCTGGTGGCGCGATGAGGTAGCACGCTGAGGGGGCGGAGCGTCTGAGGGAGCGCGAGCGAGCAGAATCACGGAGACCCACTAGGAGGAAATGAGCGTCGGTAACTAACAACCAGGACCGCAGCTGCATACAACGGGATCCACAGTCGGAACACTAGCTGGGAAAATAATTGGCAGGAGAGCCCCTGGATAAAGCCCCACAATACGAACCAGCAAGCTGGCGTTCATGAGGTAGAGAATACTTTGAGAAGGCATGTGAGTATAAACACATCTTGCTAATTGGCCTCACGGATCTTCAAAGTTAGTGGATTTTCTATTGCATGTATATTGCATATATGTGTATACAGCCTACTCCACACATTGACAAAATACCTCATGAATTGCTGGAAAGCCTCAGTGCAAGTTACCTGTGAGGAGGGGGGGGGGGGGCTGATAAACTGCTAAACTCTATTGTGGGGAGAGCCACTGCCCCTGCACTGCCCATGTACTGCAACACTATAATATAAGTTAAAAAATAAAGAGCAAGCAGGTTAAATCTATCCTTAGGCTGTAGAAGAATTTTTGCTATCATATCTGTAAGCAGGCTTCCCAAAATTAAAATCAAAAAATAAAGCAGGGGCCATAGATAGATCTCCCTAAAGTAAAAAAAGGAAAGGAGGAAGGGGATAGAGAAACCTGTTAAACCCCACTTCGTCAGAAAACCCCTTTTAATCTGACACGAGTGGAGGATAAAAAGCTACATTAAAGCTTTGGTATTTTATATCGGGTTCCATACGGGTGGCTGCTTTCTAAATTAATACTGAAGCAGAAGGCACAAAACCAGTGGGGAGAATCTAGGCGAAAATAAGAGCCCATACATAAATAAGAAGAAAGTAAAAAAAGAAAAAAATGGCCACAAGAAAGGGAGAAGATAAACAAAAAAGGATAAAAAAGGGGACACAGAAGCAAGAAGAGAAAGGGAAAAGAAACAAATGGCTTCCATATTCTCCCCCCAGCAGCAGCTCCATAAAAGAAAAGGAACAGAACAAAGTCAACTAAGTTCCCCAGGGGAAACAACTATGGAAAATTTCAGGAGACAGTCAGTGGACCCAACAGATCTGGACCCCCAGGTGTTAACTCAGGACTTCCTACAAAAAAGCCTGGAGGCACAGCTACTCCTCATTAAGAAGGAGCTGGACAAACACTATTCTGATATCAGAGAAGATATAAAAAAAATGGGGGAGCAAATCCATAGCAACGAACAGAAGATCGAAGGTTTGACTACCCAACTTAAAGAGGCTTTAAATGATATTGTGGAAACTAAGAAGAAAGTGGAAGCAATAAATTTGAAGGCCACAGATGCTGACGACAGAGCCCGAAGAAAAAAATATACGAATCAGGGCCATTCCAGAGACAGTCTCCCAGCCCCAACTAGGGGAATTTATGAGGGATCTTCTTAAATCACTGGCGATTCAGGGAGCAGAACAGCAGAGCACAATCGAGAGGGCACATAGATTGTTCAAGCCTCAGCATCTCCCTAAAGAAATACCAAGAGACATCATAGTGAGGTTTTCTACTTTCTATGTATGCCAACAAGTCCTGAACGTGGTGAGAAACCATAAGTTTATGGAAGAACGATTCCAGAAACTGAACTTCTTTCAGGAAATCTCCTCGGCTACCAGAATCAAACGAACAAACTTCAGGGAGGTAGCAAGCAGGTTGAGAGCTAAACAAATTAAATATGCATGGGGCTTTCCGGTAAAATTTTTATTCTGGTATGAAAATACTCACTTTTCCATGGACCCCCCTGCAAAACTACAAGAATGGCTGGATCATCATGAATAAGGCACTAAGTAAACATACAGCTCGGGTCCGCAGTCAGGATGTTGGGTCTCCTTAATTTTATAAAAATATAATTTGTTTTAGTATACCCGAGTTCTATCCAAAACTCATAAAATTATAAAGGGGTTGAATTTGAGGGGGGAGGAGAGATGGGGGGATGGGAGGGGAAACAGGAAAACAAGTCATAAAAGTAAATGCGGTGATGGAAGAAAAGGTTAACCACAAAGAAAGGAAAAGAAAGGGGATAAAACACGCAGAGATGAAGGAAGAGAGGCACAAGAGTGATGGTGAGATACATTTTTTTTTCTTTTTTTTTCTTCTCTCTTACTTTCTCTCTTCCTAGCATCTCCCCTCACTTTAACATCCCAACATAGCAATTAGGTGGGTGACCTGTGCGGCGGGGAGTCATGGACCTGGCATGAGTGACACTATAAAGTTCGCAACCTTAAACGTACAAGGGATTAATAGCCCTCAAAAATGTATATTATTAAATAATTAGATTAATCAAGAACACATAGATGTGTGTTGTCTACAGGAGACACATAATAGGGGGGAAGATGCAATGCGAATGCAAAATAAAAAAGTTAGGGTAACTGCACACTCTTCGCTACCACATAAGAAAAATAGGGGGGTAGCTATCCTGGTATCCAGCAAGATAAAATATGACTCTATATACTTAGAAAGGGACAGAAATGGAAGATTTGTCTTCCTGATCTGTAAGTTGGAAGATAGAATCTTTTCAATTCTAAATATTTATGCCCCTAATAAAAGGCAAATGCACTATGTGAATGGTATCATCCATAAGTTTCACGATAAGATCCAGGGCACCTTTATATGTTTAGGGGATTTTAACTGTGTTGCAGATCACGTTAATGATAAAAAATCTAAAGATGAGACAGGCAACCCTAGGATAGCTCCATACACTAATGGGCTCGCAAGAGCCTTTCAAGAAATGCTAGGAAAATATAGGCTATACGATGCATGGCGAACCTTAAACCCCCTGGAAAAGGATTACACTCACTATTCGAACAGACACCAATCATTCTCTAGAATAGACATGATACTGATAGAAGCTACCACTCTTAAAGACTGTAGGCGGACAAAAATTGGATCAGTAGCATGGTCTGATCACGATCCAGTCTATATAGAAATAGATAAGAATTACAAAAACAGAAATCTATCATGGAGATTAAATGAGAATTTATTAAGATCATAAGAGACCCTGGGGAAGCTAAAGGAAACATCTAAGCAATACTTCACAGAGAACTTAACAAAAGATGTAGATCTTAGAACAACATGGTGCGCTTTTAAATGCGTGGCAAGGGGGCACTGTATCACACTAGACGCCTGGGAAAGGAAAAATAAGGGTAAATCAATATCTGACTTATATATTGCTTTAGCTAATATCAAAAGAGAGGCGGGCAGCTCCCTAGACGCCCAAAAATTAGACAAAATGAAAAAAATTAGAAATCAACTACAAACTTGGCTAAGAGAGCAAATAATTTGCTTCTTAAATGGCAACAGAGGGGGTATTATTTGGGAAACAGGGCGGATAAATTATTATCTAATCAATTAAAAAAAGAAAATATTAAAACAAGAATAGCTAAAATCATTACTAATCACAATAAAATCTGCATTAGCCCAAAGGATATTGGGGGCGCATTTAAAGAATATTATAACAACCTATATAATATAAGATCACAACCTCAAGATAGGGGGAAGATAAAGAAGTATTTGGTGGATAATAAACAATCAAAATTAACCAGAGATCAACAAAGACTTCTAGAAGCCCCCTTTACAGAAGCAGAAGTCAAAAGGGTTATAAATAAACTAAAACCAAGAAAATCCCCGGGACCAGACGGATTCCCAAATATTTTTTATAAGAAGTTAGCAGATATAGTTGCCCCCCAACTTTCTGCGGCTTTTAATGAGATAAAAAGGGAAGGGTCATTCCCAATAGAAATGTTGAGGGCATCCATAATTCCCATTCTTAAGCCAGGTAAGGATCCCTCGAATGTTATAAACTACAGACCAATATCCCTTATTAACACGGATACAAAGATCTATGCAGCCATATTAGCAGAACGGTTGGGAGACCTTATCCCCACTCTGATCCATAGAGACCAGGTTGGCTTCATGGAGGGTAGGCAATCAAGCAGTAATGTGAGGAAAATAATTAATCTAATGGAACATGCAAGGGCCCACCAGACTCCAATGTTGGTTTTATCCCTGGATGCGGAAAAGGCCTTTGATAGGGTCGACTGGGCCTTTCTAGAGGAAGCTCTGATGCACATTGGAATTGGGAGGGGGGCAGTCGACCTTATCATGGCTTTATATAAAGGACCCACGGCCAGAATATCGGCACAGGGAGTAGACTCAGAATGGTTTACCGTGGGGAACGGCACAAGACAGGGGTGCCCATTGGTTCCCCTGTTATATATACTCTCGTTAGAGCCCCTAGCAGATAAGATCAGGGGCAATACTCAAATAAAGGGGATTAAGGTCGAAAAAGTCGAAAACAAACTGAGCATGTACGCTGACGATATCCTTATTACTATAGGCGTTTCAGAAAACTCTGCCCAAGAAATTTTTATGGAATTAGACATCTATAGTAAATGGGCAGGGTACAAGCTTAATTTAGATAAAACTCAAGCTATGGGGATAGAAACATCAGAGAAAGTGATCAATAACCTAAAAAAATCTTACCCATTTCAATGGGTCAATAGAGGGATCAATTACCTGGGCCTTATGATTACTAAGGATATCTACACAATCGCTGAAGCTAATTATGGCTCTCAAATAATTGAACTAAGCAAATTGCTGAATCAATGGAAAGGGCTTTACATCTCGTGGACAGGGAGAATAAATGTGGTAGAATCCTACAACTTGCCAAAATGGTTATATTTGGCAAGGATGATCCCCAGGGTCCCTTCAAAGTCGATACTACACAAACTCCAGGTACTGATTGAGAAATTCATTTGGAACGATAAAAAACCAAGGGTAGCTAAGAGACAGATGTACCTAAAAAGGAAGCAGGCTCCAGATATCTCAATCCAGGGAGGAAGATTGGTACCTGATTGAGCAGGAAATGTCGGGGCTGACAAACTTGGAGACGCTCCTATGGCTACATCAGGAGAAACTAAACAATATGAAAAAGAATCTAAGCTCTAATGTGTTAAAAGATTTAATACCAATATGGCAAAAATTTAGAAGGGAAATATTCGGGAGAGATAAGCTACCCAATTTTGCCCCAATAAACTCCTTAGAAGTTAATATAGAAAATTCGGCAACAGAGTCACTCACTATGAATTTTCATATACGTTTAATGCTGGTCGAATTGGCAACACAGTGAGTGATTCTGTTGCCAAACTTGCAGCTGCCATCTGTCTCTCTGTTTTAGAGCACACAAACTCCAGAAATAGACAGCACGGTTCCGTGCTAGGTGTGCTAGGTGTGCGGCTGACATGACAAGTTTACTGACACTTAAAAAATCTGTATATATCTAGTAATCTCTATTTTAGCTTATCAATTAACCTAAAACTATAATTGACCATATTTTAAGTATTATACATATATGCAATTTTTATTTATTTATTTATTTTATTTTTGTATTATTTTTAATTATTTTTTATTTTTATATGCATTTTGTATTTTAAGAATATACAGTCATCTATAAATATCACCTTGGTGGAATATTTTTTGAGGAAAACATTTCTATAAAAATCACTGAATTAGATGACTTTGGATATATGATTATATAGAAGAGCTGATATACATTTTGTGTATTGATAATGTGCATTTTTCACAGTGGTTTTAATTATAATTGACCGTATTTGAAGTATTACCATATTTGCTTGAATATAAGACAAGGTTTTTTTCAGAGCAAATGCTCTGAAAAAGACCACTCGTCTTAAATTAGTGGTCGTCTTATAATCTGACCTTAAATCGAGGCCTGTGGATTTCTATCACTAATATATATTTCACTCTTATACCAACTGAATATCTTTACTATTTATCTATGTGCAAATACTTACCTGGACAGGCTGTATCCTAAACATCCATTGCTAACTACAGCATATGGATTTAACCAATTCAAGAATCAATCACAGCAAAATTGTTTCTGACAGCCCAAGTACTTATTTGGTATCAGTTAATATCTCTACTGTTTATCTATGTGCAAATACTTACCTGGACAGGCTGTATCCTAAATGTCCATTGCTAACTGCAGCATATAGATTTAACCAATTCAAGACTCAATCATAGCAAAATTGGTTCTGACAGCCTAAGTACTTATTTGGAATCACATTGTATTCATTACGTGTGTGTTGCTGTAATAGATTCTTCTGTGGATTTCTATCACTAATATATATTTCACTCTTATACCAACTGAATATCTTTACTATTTATCTATGTGCAAATACTTACCTGGACAGGCTGTATCCTAAACATCCATTGCTAACTGCAGCATACAGATTTAACCAATTAAAGACTCAATCACAGCAAAATTGGTTCTGACAGCCTAAGTACTTATTTGGTATCACATTGTATCCATCACGTGTGTGATGCTATAATAGATACTTCCACATAATTTATTTCACTATACAATGTTGCACAGGGGGCAGATAAGGACCTTGCAACCCCTTCAATTATAACATTTTTAACATTTTTTTTTCCATAATATTTTTTCATACCATCAATCAGACCCGATAGTTTAAGCAATGGGATCTTTTTATATAATTTTTAACATTATAACTACTAATTAAGAGAAGGTGAAATATGCAATTTAGCGAGATCTGATTGTTAGAACATATGAGATATCTGTATAATTGTATAATTGTTTACTTGATAAATGTTTATTTGAAATGTATTTTGAATGTGTTTAGGTTCTGCCATTCACGTGTGTTTACAATATATGATTACCAGCCTAATTACATCTTAATCAGATGCATTAATTTATCTCTAATTTTGGGCTTTATAAAACATCTTCAGAAGTTCCAATCTATCAGCCCCTGATGAAGTAGGTGTCCTACGAAACGTGTAGGGAGTGGCTAGTGGTTGAACTAATTCCACATTTATCTGGTCGGCTTAGTTGTAGTAGGAGTGTTCTGGAGCAATCCCCTCGTCTGGCTGCTTATTTTATTCGCTCGTGGCTTTAGATCCTAATCCGTTTGTAAGTGTTCACTTTTTTACTTTGAATAAAGTTGTTTGACGATATTATGGAATCCTTTGTGTATTTCCTCCCATGATTCATAGGTGGAAGTTTCACCATTCACTCAATTAGAAGGTGCAGCATCACGCTGATACGGAGGACTGCAACTTCTTATACTTACAGCCTATTAAGACTGTTCCTCAACTTGCACAAATGGATTTTTACACTACAATGTACTTATAGATTTGGGACTTCCAACAGCATGTGTATCACCTGTGTTTGTTTCAATAGAAGCAACTAGGTTTTATCTTGCACAAAGAGCATAATCACTGTGTTTATTTAACTGTTTTCACTTATTATTGATTTATTGTGTATTTTTCTTTGCAATTCACATGTCATATTTAAGTCACTTCACTTTCCTACTATTGCCTACTATACACTATTGATAATATTATTAACTACCCTTCTTAGGGCGTCATAGTGATTGAGCGCCTACCTAAGCACTTTAACCCCTTTTCTCTGTTTGTTTATTAGGTGGCTGGACACCACCTTTTTGGTAGGCTGCCATCATTTAACCTAGTAATTTGCTGTTCTTTTCTTAGAGAAGGTGAGTGTATTCCACCATCAGCTCCCTCTACATCAATTTAACCTACAACTAGATACAGTTTCTAAGGAAGTAGTTGTTTTGGGAGTATCCATGACTTGTAAGAACCCAAGGCTCAGGCTTCATACATTTGCTTTTAACATGGGTTGCTGCTTTATATATTTTGTATATAATATTCAAAAGTTGTATAGTATATATATATATATATATATATATATATATATATATATATAATACTATTTACACTATAACACATCAGATATTAGACAAAACATCTGAAGGCAACCAATTTATATGTAGTACTGTTGATGGTGAGATATATAGGTTTCTTAAAAATGTGAGAAAATTTGCTCCGAAGAATCTAAACTTAAGAATCCTTAAGAAGTTCCCATGAGATGCTGTCAAATGCTTTACAATTATTAAGGAATAATTGTGTGAGGGTCCTTTTATTCTTACCTGGTGCATGGCTATGAGTGCTTTTCTTATTCCTATAGTAGGTGAGCAGTTTCGTATAAATCCCATTTGTGCCTCATGCAAGGTTTCAGGAAGAATATTTTGAAGTCTTGTGGCTATTATTTTTGAAAGGATTTTAATTTCAGAGTTCATGTGATTGGCCTATATGAACCCATTTGATTCATTAGATTCCCCTCTATCAGATCATTAAAATAAACAGTACCATTTTTAGTCCAATTTTTTATATTCAAATCTGTCAAATTATATTACAGGGTTTTAATAGTACTATATAATGAAATGTTATCAATTAGTTTATTTCTCTTTTTAAAATCCAGCCATTTAGAGTACAAATCTCTAACAGATTTGATCTCTATTGTGGTAAGAAATTACAAGTCCTTTTTTCCCTCCAACCATAACATTGCCGGCAAATCCCTTCCACCAAGGGTAGCCTAATCAATTCTAAACCAGGGTTTTTGCTTAGCCAATGGGTCCTGCCATCTCTGGAGATGTTTCAATCTACTGGCCTATAGTATCCGATTATGTTTGGAACCGCCATACCCCCTCTGCTAGTTTTTCTCATTAAATATACAGATGAGATCCTAGGTCTCCTTTGACCCCAGATATATGATATATATAGAAACATTACCATATTTATCAATTTCTTCCATAAGTGATTTTATAGATATAAGTGGGTCAGTAAGAGTGATAATGATATTGTCTGCGTAAAGACTGATTTTATAATCTATTTGGTTCAGAGTAACCCCCCTATTCTGTTTGTTAGATCTTATTTTTTCCACAAGTGGTTCAAGAGTAAGAATACATAGCAGGGGAGCTAAAGGGCAACCCTGTCTTGTGCTGTTATGTATTGTAAACCACCCCGCGGAAATTCCAGGACCAACCGATTTTGCCTCTGGGTTTTGGTATAGTGTCATAATCGCTGTTATTATAGGGCCATTAAATCCAAATTTATCAAATGTGTGTCTGAGAAAATCCTAGCTGACCCTGTCAAAAGCCTGTTAATCTGCATTCCCTGAACTATAGCAGTATTTATTAAATCATTTGCTTGGTAGTCGACATGGGTCTTGTTTTAGAAGGGACATTCCTCTGTCCATTTCCTCGTCTTGTCTCTTACCCCTTTAAATTATATTCAACTTTCCATCTAAGCTATTCAGTAAGGGAACTGCATTAGATCAAAATATTTAATTCCACTGTACTAAGTGCTACCCTTCAATTTTTACTGCAGTTCCTAATAATATCATTCATACATACTTCATTCAGTCCTCATCATTTACCCCCTTCCTTTCCTCCCTTACCCATGCATCCTCTTACACGTTCACACTCACAATGCACTTCATACATTCTACCGGCGGGGGTGGGGTCGGGAGGAACAGAGGCCCCGGGTGGGGTCCCGAGGGCTTCCCTTTTTCTAGTCCTCAATCCCCGGGGCCATTTCAGATTTAACGGCTTGGTGGAAATTATGTATTAAAATCTTACTCGCTTATCAGGGACCATCTGGACATATTCCTTCTTATTTGGCCATTGTTTTAGAGATGTTTCTGTTGAAATGTTTCTCAGATGAAGCTTGGAATTCAATTTTCCTCCAGTATCTGGCAATATAGACTTTAAATGTGGAGAGGACATTAATGCACAGCATCTTCCCATATTGGTCTTTACTTGGTAGGTCGATAGGAAAAAGAAATAGCTGGGGTGTTAATGCTATCTCACAAGCAAACAGAGTTCCTAATACAGATGTTGCCTTTTCCCTCAGAGTCTTGAGGGTCTCGCATTCCCACCATACATGAACCTGGGATCCTCTATTCTTTAGGCATCTCCAGAAGATATCGCATCCCTCTGGGGAGTATTTCGCCATTCAGGTGGGAACCCGGTACCATCTGTTTATCAGTTTGAAGTATTGTTCCTGAATATCAATGCAGTGTGATGCCCTCCTGGTATCATTCCAAGCTGTACACCAGTCTTTATACGAGCATTGGTATGCTATATCAGTCTCCCACTTATTCAGCGCCAGGTGTTTTCCCCCAGGTGAAAAGCCATCAAAGAGTTTTAGAGTTCTCGAAACCGCATTTCTCCTTGGTGGCTGATCCATGAAGGCATCCCACTGCAGTTGACTATCTGGCTGGTGCACTCCCAAAAAAATCTTAACTCTAAGATAATTAAAGAGTTGGTTTATAGAAAGATTATATTTCTGTTGTAGTTCTGGGAACTGCATTAGTCTTTCATAGTTATATAGATCGCAGAATTTAATCCATTAACACTCCATGACACAAATCTCAATTTGGGGATGAGTGGGGAGCCCAAACCTTTCTGATGGGTTTGGAAAGGGGAGAGGTTTGTATTATTAGCCAATCCCAGACCTATTTTATTGACCTATTGATAATAAGTCAGAGATTTTCAATGTAGTGTATTTCCCTGTCTCAGCCCTCGGGGAAATATTCTATTTGGTGGACGACAACTTTTGAAGGGTTAAATTATTGAAACTGTATCCGTATCAATCTTATCCTTAACAACTATAAAACTAACATATACAAATACAAGTAAATTATATCTCCCATGTCCAGTGTTCAGTTCTGGATGGAGAACCTCCGCCCCTGTCTGTGATGGTGTGATAAAAAATCTGTGGCCTGTTGCGGTGTAGTAAAGATCTCTTAGCGGCCATCTTGGGTTATCTGAAGTTGTGCTGGATACATTAATGCAAAACGAATTTAATTTGAATATACCGTATTTGCTCGATTATAAGACGACCCTGATTATAAGACGACCCCCCAAACTTTGGATATTCCATTAGGGAAAAAACTAAAAGCCTGAATATAAGACTACCCTATAGGAAAAAAGTTCAACTTGTATATATTCACATGTAAATTGCTTTTTTTTCAAAAAAATGATGATATCAAAAAATGTATTTCTAGTGTTTATTTCTTTTTATGTGCCAATGCTGCCTTTCTCTTTCCCTTGCACCCATTTTTCTCTGTCTCTTAACCCCTTCCCTCCCCTTGTCTCTGTCTCTTAACCCCTTCCCTCCCCTTGTCTCTGTCTCTTAACCCCCTCCCTCCCCTTGTCTCTGTCTCTTAACCCCCTCCCCTTGTCTCTGTCTCTTAACCCCTTCCCTCGCCTTGTCTCTGTCTCTTAACCCCCTCCCTTCCCTTGTCTCTGTCTCTTAACCCCCTCCCTCCCCTTGTCTCTGTCTCTTAACCCCACCTTTTTCTTGGTCCCTGGTGGCTAGTGGGGGCAGCCGGGGGATGTCTGCACGATACGTGCAGACATCCTCCATGCTGCCAGACACGGCAGTCTATTATGACGGACAGCCGGACTGTCATAATAGACTGCTGTGTCGGGCAGCATGGAGGATGTCTGCACGTATCGTGCAGACATCCCCCAGCTGCCCAATTCTCCCTGGTGGCTAGTGGGGCAGCAGAGCGCAGATGAGCGCAGACCTCCCCTGCTGCCGCCCGGCACTACCGCCAGGACTTCTGTGACGTAGCCGGAAGTACCCGGATTCTTCATAGAAGCCCAGCGTTCGTGCCGGGCAGCAGCAGGGGAGTCTGCGCTCATCACGCAGACATCCCCTGCTGTTAGAGAGGGGGATCCAGGTCCCCTGCAGCTCTGCTGGGGACCTGGATCCCAGTCTTATAGTCTGACCTCAATTTGAGGTCAGATTATAAGACGACCTCGATTATAAGACGAGGGGGATTTTTCAGATTTTTTTTCTGAATAAAACCTTGTCTTATTATCGAGCAAATACGGTAATTGTTTGCAGAGTTGAGAAAATTCTCGGTGCTTGGCTGAGACTATTGCCGAATAATCTTGAAATACTAGTATTTTCTTGTTTTGGAAAATGAGTTCTTCTTTATCTGTGAAACTAAGAAATCTGACTATTATTGGTCTTGGACGTCCAGTCTTGTCGGTTTGGTCAGGACCAACATGATGGGTTCTCTCAATGAGGGGTGTATCATGGGGTCTGGATAATTTTAAGACCTCCGGGAGCCATTGTTGTAGCATATTTCTCAATTCTCTGGTTGGGATTGTTTCTGGAATTCCAAAAAATCTTAAATTATTGCGTCTTCCTCTATTCCCTAGATCAGGGGTCCTCAAACTACATGTGGCCCGCCGAGGACATTTATACGGCTGCCGGCACCCCCCACTCCCCGCTTTTTACCTTTTTTTTTTTTCTGGCAGCGGATGCGGCTGCAGGAAGAAGAAAAAAAAAAATCACTGCGACCGGATGTGATGTTACGTCACATCCGGAACCCGGTGCAGGAGGGAACACTGCGCAAGACGTCTGGCCGGGGCCGGGGGAGGAGGGAGGTATAACGAGCACTGGAATGGCACACTATTCCTGGGCATCTGACTGGTACAATATTCCTGGGCTCTGACTGGCATAATATTCCTGCGCATCTGACTGGCATAATATTCCTGGGCATCTGACTGGCATAATATTCCTGGGCTCTGACTGGCATAATATTCCTGGGCATCTGACTGGCATAATATTCCTGGGCTCTGACTGGCAAAATATTAGTGGGCATCTGACTGGCATAATATTCCTGGGCTTTGACTGGCATAATATTCCTGGTCATCTGACTGGCATAATATTCCTGGGCTCTGACTGGCATAATATTCCTGGGCATCTGACTGGCATAATATTCCTGGGCATCTGACTGGCATAATATTTCTGGGCTCTGACTGGCATAATATTCCTGGGCTCTGACTGGCATAATATTCCTGGGCATCTGACTAGCATAATATTCCTGGGCACCTGACTGGCACAATATTCCTGGGCTCTGACTGGCACAATATTCCTGGGCTCTGACCGGCATAATATTACTGGGCATCTGACTGGCATAATATTACTGGGCTCTGACTGGCACACTATTCCCATTGAAATGGTAAGTTTGTTGATTTAACTTTACTTCATTTTAAATATTGTATTTGTTCCCGTTTTGTTTCTTCACTTCAAAATAAGATATATGCAGTGTGCATAGGAATTTGTTCATAGTTTTTGTTTTTACTATAGTCCGGCCCTTCAACGGTCTGAGGGACAGTGAACTGGCCCCCTGTTTAAAAAGTTTGAGGACCCCTGCCCTAGATCATCTAATTTATCTTTTAAGTTTTGGATGGTATGACGTTGCTTTTGTAATTCTCGCTGTAGGTGTTGGATGTTTTCCTCAGAGGCTGTATGTCTTTGCTCTAACTCAAAAAGTTTAGATGAATGTTCAGTAGCTATGGTGGAGATTGTGTCAATAGCCGATTTAAAAAAAAAATGTAAATTAAAGCCTTTTATTGTGTCAGATAAGTATCATGTATGATGATAATGAATCAGATATACATGAAACAGAATGTTTATATTTTGTTAACATATTAACTTAAGAGAGAAGATCATAATAGGTCATGTAAGTTTGTGAAATGCAGCAGACTAAATAGTCTCACTATCTACGTTATTTCACCCTAGCACCGTAACATAAACCATTAAGCATACACTTAAAATTCGGAATGGGAGAATCCCAGACATAGACGGTAAAAAAACACATCAAAACCTCAGTAGAAGTAGTAAAGCATAATGCAGATTAATATTACACATTACAAAAACTGACCTATGAAATCAAACATAAATAGTAGACACATTATAATATTATGCAATAACCAGGGCCATCTCGGGACTCTGTTACTGATAGAGACTAAACTTTGGTATGTAGTGAGTATCGATTAAGATAAAAGGGATTGTCTACTGAAGCATATCAATGACAATAAGTCTGGTGAACACATTACCACAAATTAAGTAGACGGAAAAGAAATTTGAAAGACAAGAAAGACTTAGAAAAAGAGAAGGGTAGAAGAACAGCAGAGGAAAAAGAAGACTGGGGGGTGGGGGGTGGTACCCCTAGAATTGGAATACCGGCAGGAGAAGGGCATCCTGCCCAAAAGAGAAATTGGCTACATGGTCAAAGCGGCAGAGTGGTTCAATTACTGCTAGTGCTGTTGCTTGGGTTTGAGTGGCCTGTGGAGTTGTCATGGTGAGTGTGGTTGGAGATGATGGATTTGTTTTTTTTTTTTGTTTTTATTTTTTTCTTGAGACACTCAGTTCAGTAGTTGTAGGGGATTGTGAGTCCCAAGATAACTGGTTTCGGTTTGAATCATCCTTGTGTCTCGTTTTCTGTTTAGATTCTCCCTTTATCTCTTTGTGGCATATTAGTCATATTTGACCCTCTCCTCCTCTCCCCTGATCTATCACCTCCCCTGGTTCTTTACAAAAAAAAAAATAAAAAAAAAATAAATAAACGTGTGATATTCGTGAGGGGGTAAATTTGAAAGCTAAATACCTGTGTAAGTATAGTTCCGCTAGAAAACAAAAAACAAAAATAAATAAATAAATAAAACAAAAAAAAAAATAGATACTTTTGTTGACTGTAATTCTCCATCTCTCTCGCTCCCCCCCCCCCCCCCACTCACGTAGGTAAGGGGAGACTAAGAACGGGGGAAAAAAAAAAGAAAAGAAAGCGAAGGGAGGGAGGAAGAGGGAGAGTATAAACAGGACAGGGAGAATTATTTACATACATTACATACAATACAGAAAATATAAAACATTTATACTGCATTCTTATCACATTCATACTTCATGGTTGTTTGTTAGCTCACAGATGATTTAGAGACATGGAACATGTGTTTTTATTACCCTGGATGCCCATGTTCCATTCCTCTCCTCATTCTTTAGGCTTGTCTATGAAATAAGAATTTCCCAAGGAGCCCAGATTTTTTCAAATTCAGCAGTCTGGTCTTGTCTCACATATATTCCCTTCTCCATGATATATTGAAAGTTAATCTGATTGGTTATTTCTTCCCAAATTATTGGGCCATTTTTTTTCCAGTTTCTAGCAATGGAGATTTTTGCTGCAGTAAAAATGTGTATAAGTAGGTTTCTTTTTTGTTCTCCCAAAGTGGAAAGGCTCATGTGGAAAAGGAACATCTTTGGGGTAATTAAAATTATTCCCAAGGAGAGGATACTTACTATATTATTTAAGGATTTTTTCATATTGTCCAACATTGAACATTCCCACCAAATATGTTTTATTGTACCAATGGCCGCTAAACAACGGCAACATATTTTTTTAATATTTATTTTATGAAGTCTATTTGGTGTGAGATACCAGCGGAGTTTAATCTTGTGGTAGGTTTCAAGTAAATTGAGAGAGTGTATGCATTTTTTAGTATAACTAAAGGACTGATTCCATTCCTCCAGAGTGCACGTCATGCCCAAGTCATTTTCCCATTTAATCACTGGTAAGTCTTTTTCATTATTTGACAGTTGCGAGATTAATTTGCTAGTTCTAGAAACTTGCTTACTCTTTTTACGCGTGCCTAGCCAATCTTCAATGGGTCTGTTGTCGTGCACCCCGGAAGAACTCACCAGTCCCTTCAATCTCAAATATGTAAAAATTTCTCCTTGTGGGAGGTTATATAATTGTTTTATCTGTTCAAACGAAAATAATCTGTTTTGCTCTAATATATCACTTAAGTTTGTTATCCCTTTCTGTAGCCAATTCTTTAAATTAAAATCTGGGATTAAGAGAAGGGAGTAGATGGTAATAAGACTTCCTTTAGCGCATTTTTATTTTTAAATTTGATTATAGAGACAATAGTGTTCACTATTAGAGGGTTCGAATTAAGTTTGATTAGTTCTTTGAGGCAATTTGTATGGGCCCAAAATAAAGAAAACAATTTGCATTTACTTATTTCTTGTTGTTCGATTCGGAACCACAATGGGGAGTTATTTGTTTGTGTATCCCATGCCATAAAGTGTGACAACATAACCGTTTCATGGAGACCGACGACATCTGGGAAGGAAACTCCGCCCCGCTCTGCTTTTTTAATGAGAATACGTTGACTTATTCTCATTCTTTTACCTTGGCATATATATAGCTTCAAAATTGTTTGGAGTTGAACTAAATGTTTTGTTTGAACTCTTAGAGGGATTGTTCTGAAAAGATACATAATTTTAGGGACTATATATGCATTAGCTACGTTTATCCGGCCTAGCCACGATATCCAGCCCCTGCCATTTTTTTGTCAGAGTTTTAAGCTCAGAAATAATATGATTATAATTATAGTCCACTATATTATCTAAATCTTTGGTTATTTTTACCCCCAGGTATTCTATTGCCTCATTTTTCCAATTAAACTTGTGCAGGGATCCAAGCCTCTCGTAGTCCAAATCCTGACAAAACATTGATAATACTTGTGTTTTATTAAGATTTATTTTATAATTTGAAATTTCTCCATATTGTTTTATTATTTTAAATACGGTTGAAATAGAGTCAAGCGGGTTCGTTAGGGACAGGAGAACATCATCCGCGTAAAGAGATATTCTGTGTGATTCCTGAGCTGTTTCCACGCCTGTAATATTAACTTCCTTCCTGATATATTCTGCTAGTGGTTCTATGCTCAGAATGTATAATAATGGCGCTAAAGGGCAGCCCTGGCGGGTGCCGTTTTTAATGTGAAACCATTCTGAGTCTAGCATCGGACCCGTAACCTTAGCAGTTGGGTTAGAATACAAAGACATTGCATAGTTGTGAAAATTCCCTACTATACCAAATTTCTTCAAAGCAGTGTCCAAGAATCTCCAACTGACTCGGTCGAATGCCTTTTCTGCGTCAAGTGCCAAAAAAGCAGTCTTAATTCTGTATTTATTGACCGAGTGAATTAAATTAAATATTCTGCGTGTGTTATCAGCAGCGCTCCTGCCCCCAACTAATCCGGTCTGGTCCTTATGTATTATGGATGGGATGGAGATGATGGATTTGTTATAGGCTGTGAGTCTTTTGATTTCTGTTTTGAATTCTTTTCCTTGACCTTTTTTGATGTACTATTAGGATGGTCAAGGATTTTACTCATGGTTTAGAGACAAATATGCGAGTGTAGGGGGCGGAGGCTCTCGTCACGATCAATCTTACATATAAAATAAACCTTATTGAAGTTATGTAACTATTTTACTAAGATATATCAGTCACATCAGGAAAGTGATAATTACCTTGCTTACGATAGAATAAAATATATACAAATATTGGAAAGTCACTCATCAATGATATTGCATATAGAAAGATTATATGATCTTAAATTTCCCTACGTAAGGCATTTTGTTTATGATTTGTAGTTTATGGTATGCTAGTCATATATGTAAAAAGATTTTACTTGAAGACTTAAATCTGTATAGAGATTTTGTAGTTAAGTATATATACTGGTTAGATTTTAGTTGAATTAAGTGTATTATATATGATCGATCGAATATGTATGGTAAATTATACTTAATTAGATATGCACATAGATTATAAACTTAAGTATCATATATAGTAGTCAAATATGTAGGTCAGACATGGAGATATATTTTGCTTAAATTATAAATGTACAGGCTTGATTTTACTTGAATTAAATATCTATAGAGATTATAGGATTAAGTATTATAAGTAATAGATAAAATATGTAAATGTATTTTGATTTAATTATAAGTATACTAGACATTAAGCCCGTTAAATTAACGGGCGCTAGAACCTATGTGTATTATTGATGCAGCAGGGGGATCACAACTCCCATCAAGATGACGCAGCCCTCAAGGCTCCCCCCTTGCCAGGGTGCTTGCCCTTATATTGCCCCCTTATGTCCCCTCCCCGTGTTACTTACCACCTTAGCGTGGTGTGAAGGGGGCGGGAGGTGGGTAGCGTTGCTCCGCTCGCGCATGCGCAGTCTTTACAAAGTTACAGCTGAGTGATCAGCTGTAACTTTGTGCGCATGCGCAATGAGTAAATTCTCCTGCGATTGCGCAGGAGAATTTGCTAGAGAAATCTGTCAGCAGGGCCGGCCTTAAGTGTGCCGGCCTGTGCGGGATTCCCCCATGGCGCCCCCCCCCCCCATGTATGTATCTCTCTGCCTTCCCATGTTTGTCCCTTTCCTCTTCATTGCCCTGTCTGTCTCTCTCTAACTCCCCCATACCTGTTCTCTCTCTCCCTCTATTCTGTTTCTCTCCTCCCCTGTTCTGTCTCTCCCCCCCTGTTCTGTCTCTCTCTCTCCCCATTCCCCCTGTTCTGTCTTTCCCTCCCTCCCTCCCCGTCTGTCTCTCTCTCCCCCTTCCCCCTGTTCTGTCTCTCTCTCCCCCCCTGTACTGTCTGTCTCTCTCTCTCTCCCCCTTCCCCCTGTTCTGTCTCTTTCTCCCTCCCTCTGTTCTTTCTCTCTACCCCCTGTTCTGTATCTCTCTCTCCCCCTTCCAGCTGTTCTGTCTCTCCCCCTCCCCCTGTTCTGTCTTTCTCTCCCTCCCTCCCCCTGTCTGTTTCTCTCTCCCCCTTCCCCCTGTTCTGTCTCTCTCTCCCCCCCTGTTCTGTCTGTCTCTCCCCCTTCCCCCTGTTCTGTCTCTCTCTCCCTCTCTCTGTTCTTTCTCTCTACCCCCCTGTTCTGTATCTCTCTCTCCCCCCTCCAGCTGTTCTGTCTCTCCCCCTCCCCCTGTTGTCTCTCCCCCCTCCAGCTGTTCTGTCTCTCCCCCTCCCCCTGTTCTGTCTCTCCCCCTGCCCTGTCTCTCTCTCCCCCTGCCCCTGTCTCTCTCTCCCCCTTCCCCCTGTTCTGTCTCTCTCTCCCCCCCTGTTCTGTCTGTCTCTCTCTCTCCCCCTTCCCCCTGTTCTGTCTCTCTCCCCTCCCTCTGTTCTTTCTCTCTACCCCCCTGTTCTGTATCTCTCTCTCCCCCCTCCAGCTGTTCTGTCTCTCCCCCTCCCCCTGTTCTGTCTCTCCCCCTCCCCCTGTTCTGTCTCTCCCCCCTCCAGCTGTTCTGTCTCTCCCCCTCCCCCTGTTCTGTCTCTCCCCCCTGCCCTGTCTCTCTCTCCCCCCGTCCCTGTCTCTCTCTCCCACCCCTCCCCTTCCTTTGCCGTCAAAGGTGGATACAGGGAGGGGGTGGAGCTAACCGGCTGAGCGGTGTAGCTCCGCCCCCACCCTGTGAAGCAGATCAGCGTCTGCTTTACTGGGAGCCCAGGTCAGCACGAGAAGGTGCTGCTCGGGCTCCCCATGCTTAATGCAGGCATGTGGAGCCGAGCAGCACTTTCTCATGGTGCCAGTGGCTTCTCTGCTTCACAGGGTGGGGGCGGAGCTACACCGCTCAGCCGGTTAGCTCCACCCCCTCCCAGTATCCACCTTTGACGGGGGTTACTATGGCCCAGTGGCGCCCCGAGGAGGGTGCAGACTGCAACGGGTGACATCCCCAGAGTGTGACATACAGGAAGGAAGGCTGCACGGAGGAGATGACCGGGAGACAGAGCAGCCAGGAGGTGAGTACTGGGGAATGGGGAGGAGGGTTTTAATATAACAAGCAAAATACTGACTTATTGAGTAGCTAAATACTGGCATATTGAGTGGCTAAATACTGGTATATTGAATTTCTAAATACTGGCGTACTGAGTGGCAAAATACTGGCATATTGAGTGGCTAAATAATGGCATATGCCATATTGATTGGCAAAATAATACTGGCATATTGAGTGGCTTATGGCATATTGATTGGCAAAATAATACTGGCATATTGAGTGGCTAAATACTGGCATATTGAGTGGCAAAATACTGGCATATTGAATGGCAAAATACTGGTATATAATAAATGGCAAAATACTGACATATTGAATGGCAAAATACTGGCAAATATTAAATGGCAGAATAATACTGGCATATTATTGGGAAATTGGTTGTGGCTTATTAATGAAAAAATAATACTGGCATTTTATTGGGCAAATTGGCTGTGGGATATTAATGGCAACACAATACTGGCATATTACTGGGCTAATTGGCTGTGGCATATTAAATGGCAAAATAGTACTGCCATATAATTGGGCAAATTGGCTGTGGCATATTTAATGGCAAAATAATACTGGCATGTTATTGGGCAAATTGTGGTTTATGAATGACGAAATAATACTGCCATATTATTGGGCAAATTGGCTGTGCCATATTTATGGGCAAACACTGGCATATTAATGGGAAAACTGGTTTAATTTAATTGGCAAAGTGATGCTGTGGCATGGTCTGTGGGGCAAAATAACATGTACTATGAGGAAAGTAACACTGGCTAGTTCTGTGGGGCAAAGTGACACCGTGGTATGTTCTGTGGGGCATTGACACTGTGGCATGCCAAATGGTGTAGGTGAAATATAGGTGCAAGCCAAGTGCTGTAGGTGCAATATAGGTGCATGGCAAGTTCTGTGGGTACTGTATGGTGCTGTGTCAAGTCTTTTAGGTGCAATGTGGGGGCAGAGGAAGGGAATAAAAACAAGGGGTGAAATTTAATAACATTTTTATTACATATGAAAATAGTTGAATATAATATTAAAAATTCAAATAAGTATAAATGCAACTAGTTATTGTTTTACAATTGTCACCTCACGGGACTCCTGTGTGTCGCATAATTAATGACGGTCCCATGTGTGGCATATATATTGGGCCCCATGTGTGGCATAATTAAGGGACTCTTTTGTGTGGCATAATTAAGGGGTACCTGTGTGCATGGCATAATTAATTGGGCTCCGAGGTGAGGCATAAATAATGGGGCTCTGGTGGGGCATAATTTATGGGGCTCTTGTGTGTGTCATAGTTATGGGGCTCCTGTGTGTGGTATAGTTAATGGGCTCCTGTGTGTGACATAAGTTGTGGAGCTCCTGTATGTGGCATATTTAATGGGCCATCTGACTTGGATTACTAAAAAATCTGTTTGGCATGGTATTGGAGGAAATCCAGGGGGGTGACACCATGATTTACCGCACCAGGTGACACCAACCCTAGTGACGCCTCTGCCATGGCCAACTGACTAACCATTTGCAGGAAAGAGCCTGGCACCTTTCATAGTTGGGGTTTGAGACCCACCATCCCTCTCTAGTAAAGCCCCAGACAAAGCGTCTGCCTTGCGCTAAATACTGCGCTGCTGCATTTGTAAGTAAACCTAACTGCAGAGTTCAATGATTCCATAGATTGTTCAGGATTTCTGTGTACCCTGTCAAATAACAAACACATCATCGATATAATGTGTGTAGAATAAAAGGTCTTGCAATTTATTTGCTCATATTTATACATAAGATGGTGTCATAGCAACACCCATAATGGACCCATTACAATAAATGTAAAAGGTGTTTTCGAAAAGAAAATGGTTATATGTTAAGGTCAAACTCAACATTTCCAACAGATGAATTATGCACAGTTGAAATCATGAGAGATAATATTTCCTGGACAGTAGTGTCCTATGGGTAGCTCTGCCCATTGAGAAGACTAAGTTACTAGGTGAGTTCAGCCGCTCTCTTGCCTGAAACCCAGTATAGCTCTGTAGACGAGTCTAACTGTTGATCCATATTCCTCCATATCCATGAGTATGGCTGGTATGGGAGAACAGGTGCATTCCTGACAGGGCCGGCCCAAAACATTGTGCTGCATGGGTCGAAAAACAAAATGCTATGCCACCCCCCCTCGAAGAAAATAAGCCCACAGTCATGATAATTCGAAATAAAAGGAAACTAATCAGGAAATGATAATTTAATGGAAGAACACCTTTCTATATGCAAAATGATATTGCACGAGTATTGGCTGGCCATGATTAAAATGTGTACCCTAAATGTTTGAGCATTTAAACTTAATGCACAATATTTGAGTCATGTTAGGTCAGTTAGGTCAGTGGTCACATATTATGTTTTGGGGAATCATAGGTGAGTTCTTTATTTATCTGTTTTTATTTTTATATGCCTACTAAAGCACTTCTTATATACAATAAAATCTTTTTTTTTCCAAAAAGCTCACCCATAAGGTGAAAAGAAAGTAATGGTGAAATATTATTATGATAATAGGCTGGTCAATTCCCTAAAACATAATGTGACCAGTGACCTATAACAAATTCCAGATAGATATAGTCAGTGTCAGATGAGTTAACCCCTGGATGGCTAGACAGATATAGGCAGTGTCAGAGGAGTTTACCCCTTGGGTGGCTAGACAGATCTAGGCAGTGTCAGAGGACTTAACCCATTGGGTGGCTAGACAGATAGAGGCAGTGTCAGAGGAGTTAACCACTTGGGTGGCTAGACAGATAGCAGCAGTGTTTGAGCGGTTAACCCCTTGGGTGGATAGACAGATCTAGGCAGAGTGGCTAGACAGATGTAGCTAGTGTCAGAGGAGTTAAACCCTTGGGTGGCTAGACAGATAGAGGCAGTATCAGAGGAGTTAACCACTTTATCCACACACTCACTCACACACATACACAGTCTGTCACTCACACATACACACACAATGACACACACACACTCTCACTGACAAATACACACACTCTCACTTATACGGGCCAATAAGATATTGGCAAGTATAAAATGAGGTATAGATTCACGGGAGGAGGACATCATCTTGCCTCTTTACAAATCAATGGTAAGACCTCACCTTGAATATGCAGTACAATTCTGGGCACCAGTCCTTAAAAAGGATATTAAGGAACTAGAAAAAGTCCAAAGGAGAGCTACAAAATTAATAAGGCGATTGGAGGATCTTAGTTATGAAGAGAGACTTAAAAAATTGCATTTATTTACTTTAGAAAAAAGGCGTCTTAGAGGGGATATGATAACATTATATAAATATGTGCAGGGCCAATATAAGGAGCTCTCCAGGGACCTGTTCATTAACAGAAATGTACAAAGAACAAGAGGTCACCCCCTGAGACTGGAAGAGCAAAGATTTCATAGGCAGCAAAGGAAGGGATTCTTTATGGTAAGGACAATAAAATTATGGAACTCATTGCCAAGAGAGGAAGTGCTATCAACCACAATAGATGCATTTAGAAATGGTCTGGATGTTTTTTTTAGAAAAGCAGAACATACAGGGGTATTAATAATAGAATGAGCATTAATAATAGAGATTTTTGATCCAAGGCGAAATCTGATTGCCCTTTTGGAGTCAAGAAGGAATTTTCCCCCCTAGGAGGCAAAATTAGAAATAGCTTCCTTAGGGGTTTTTTTTTTGCCTTCTTTTGGATCAAAACGCTGAAATGATAGGTAGAAGGGTTGAACTTGATGGACTTGTGTCTTTTTTCAACCTAAATTACTATGTTACTATGTTACACTGACATACACACACACTCTTACTTACACTGACATATACATACACACTCACTCATTCTGACATACACACACTCTCACTTACACTGACGTATATAAACACACACACAGTCCGTTTTTAACTTACCTGCTGCAGGCATCTTTTTGCTTTGAGCTCCACGTGTGAAGGAGGGACTGAGCCAATCATGGGAGGCGTCTGAACTCTCAGCCAATCAGGAGAGTTGAGAGGTCTCACCTGATTGGCTGAGACCTCCTTCTATCAAGCTCCCCTGGACACAGAGAAAAAAAAGAAAAAGACCGCTGCATGGAGCAGCAAAGTGCTGCCTCTGCCAGGGTGCTGCCTAGGGCAGCTGCCCCATTAAAGGGCAGGCCCTGATGTATTATGCTTTGCAGATGTCTTGTTTTCCTGCCTTCAGAACCCTCAGTGCTGAGTGTTCTGATGGAAGCACATTACTTTCCTTTGGACCATTTGGAGCTCCCAGGTTTTTTCCCTGTTGGATGCAAAATAAAGAGGTTAAGGAGAATAGCAGCAGATCCAGGCTAGAATGGGCATTTTTCTATATCCCGTGGTGTTTGGGAGGTATTTTTCAGCTTCCTCGTGTGTCTGGAGCATTTTCAAGGCCATTTTTGGTGTTGAATGAGTAAGCATTCCAAATTTTCTGTAGAATTTCCATATAATTAGTTCCTGCTAGTTGTTCTTCACCCTGTTCCAGAGTTTCTTCCACATATTGTTTCCTTGTTTCACCTTTACCAGGAGATAATTCTTCCAGAACTTTTTCCTGATCCCACCTTTCCTGATTAACACCGTTCACACCACCTGGATGTACTCCATTGCCTTCACACATATTTTGGGCCTTCAAGACTATTTATTTTCCATTTGGCATATGACGAGGGGAGGCTGCTTCAATATTGTCGACTCAAAAATGTGTTGTTTCAGCCATCTTGTGATGTTATCAAACTTGTTGACTTGAGGTTCCTATCAGTCCACAGGCACACTCTGCTAGGTTGCTTTCCACTTCGTGGGACAGCTGGGATTGGTGTTCCTTTGGAGACAGTACTCAGATCTGGAAGAACTTTCATCAAGCACTACCATTTGAATGTCCAGACAATAAAATAAATTCAATTTGCCTGTTCTATTCTCTTGCCTGTGTGTTCATCTCATAAAATTATTTTGCAGTATATTTTTGTTAATGTCCACCTCTTAGGGATTTGCCCGGGTATAGCATAGGTCACTGCTGCCATGCATAATAACCAGTAAAAATTAATGACAGTAGGTAATAGTGTGTCAGTGATCACTAATGATTTTCCCTCAGCTGACTGCATCATGGGAATTGTTGTCCACACTAGCTTGGTTAGTGATCACTGGTAATGAGGAAGCATAAGGATGCCATAGATATCATTTGGCACCCCACCTGCTATACAGGCTACAGTTCTAATGATATCAATGATATGGTAAAACAATATAATCGAAAATTGTTTCATACTTTTCCTTTTTTCCTGGTTATTATCCATGGCAGCAGTTACATATGGGTTAGCTCCACCCTCAAGGTAGGCAGGACAGAAAAACTAAAAAGCCCACACCCCCCGTCTACTCAGTCTAAGTTCCAAGCTCCTCATAAAAAAACTAACAAAGGGAGGGAACTCACTGCTGCCATGGATAATAACCAGGAAAAGAAAATTACGGTAAGTATGAAACAATTTTCGATTTTCCTGGTTAACCATGGCAGCAGTTACGGATGGGACATACCCAAGCAAATAACCCAGGGAGGGTAACACAGAAAGTAATAAAACACAGACACAAGAGAAATGCTGCAAAAGTGAAAAAAAGCTTTACTGAGAAGAGACAGAGGTCAACACAGAGTGGGTGAAGGAGAAATCGGGACTGTGCGGAGGATGGCATGATCCGTAGAGAAGACAGTATAGGGGGGATCCACCGAAAAAGCTTGCAGTTCCGAACAACGTTTAGCGGAAGTCAAAGCCAAAAGCTATAGGGTCTTTAGAGTCATCAACCATAGGGAGGCATCAGTCATGGGTTCGAAAGGAGGTTCCGTTAAAGCCCGAAGAACAAGAGGAAGGTTCCAGGGGGCCGCAAATGAACGGGTCGGAGGATGAAGTTTGAAAAAACTAACAACCAAAGGATCTAAAGCCCAGCGCATCAATGTGAGAGCAGACAGGGCAGAAACCTGAACATGGAGGGAGTTCAGACCCAAACCTCAATCCAGGCCAGCCTGTAGAAATGCCAGGACATCCGGTAGGGAAGGAGACAATGGGTCAGAAACCCTACCCTTGGACCAAACTAGGAAGGCAGACCAGATACGATGGTATGTGTTCGAGGTGTTAGGCTTCCTAGCCTTCAACAGGGTAGAGACCACGCCTTCCGACAGACCATGGGTCCGTAGTGACTGCCGCTCAATCGCCAGGCCGCCAGTTGAAGAGAGTGAGGGCGAGGATGCAACATCGGGCCTTGAGATAGGAGATCCCGAACCTGTGGTAGCATCCAGGGGTCCTGGGTGGACAATCGGTTCGCCAGTGGGAACCAAGGTCTCCTGGGCCACCAAGGTAGGATGGCTAGTACTTCCGCCTTCCTCAGTCGAACCTTCTTCAGGATGCGGGGAATGAGAGGGAGAGGTGGAAAAACTTAGAGGAACTCCTTCAGCCATGGGAGAGACAGAGCGTTGACACCTTCCGCCAAGTGATGTGGAGTCCTGGAGAAGAAACAAGGAACCTGAGCATTTGAGGCAGAGGCCATCAGGTCCACCGCTGGAAGACCCCATTGTTGGCAAAAGCAATGGAACACTTGAGACGAGAGCTTCCAGTCCGTCGTGCTGACATTTGTGTGACTCGGGAAATCTGCCACTGTGTTCACTGATCCTGGAAGATACACTGCCGACAGGTGTTCCACTTGTTCCTGGGCCCAGAGGGCAATTGGAGCAAATTCCCGGCTCAGAGACAGGCTCCTGGTGCCCCCTTGATGGTTGATGTAGGCCACCGCACAAAAGTTGTCCGTCTGTATTTTCACCCAGTGACCCTGAACAGAAGATTGGAAGGCCAGCAATGCCCTGTAAATTGCTCTGAGTTCCAGGATGTTTGCATGAAGAACTCGTTGCGCTGGAGACCATTCGCCTTGGGCGTAGAGATTTTCCAGATGGATTCCCCAACCATGCGCACTTGCATCCGTGGTAATCACTCTGTAGACGACATCTGTCAGGGGAAAACCTCTCCTGAGGTGATGGACCTGCAACCACCAGGCCAGATGGCCGATAGTGGAGACCAGGACACCCAGGAGGGACATGAGATTCCTGATGGGCAACCAACCGGGCAGATCGACATTCCGGATGGCTGAAATCAGACGGGTCTGGCGACCCAGGGACAGAGAAACGGTGGCGGAGAGAGTGTCGAACTCCGCACCCAGAAAGACCAGGGATGGACGGAGTTGGCTTTTCCCGAAATTGATCTTCCATCCAGCGTCTTGCAGGAAACATAAGGCCATGTCTCTCTGGGTGGCCAGAAGATCTGGGGTGGAAGCCACGATGAGAATGTCGTCCAGATAGTGGAAAATATTCAGGCCCAGTTTGCGAAGCTCCACAATACAAACCACCAGGACCTTGGAAAAAATTCGAGGAGCCGTGCTAAGACCAAAAGGAAGAGCCCTAAACTGGAAATGATCCTCGTCTACGGCAAAATGTAGGAACCTCTGGTGCTGAAGTCTGATGGATACATGGAAGTAAACGTCCTTGAGATCGATGGAGACCATCCAATCGCAGGGGAAAACAAACGCAGGAAGGATTCCATCCGAAATTTCTTGACCACCAACGATTTGTTCAGGATAGAGAGGTCGAGAACCGGTCTCAGTTCCCCTGAAGCTTTGGTGAAAAAAAACAGGGAAGAATAATTCCTTTTGAAGCGGTCTGGCCCATCCACAGGAGTGATAACTTTGTCCCGAAGAAGGGATCGTATAAAATCCAGAAGGATGTACCTTTTCCTTGGGTCTAATGGGATTTTGGTTCGGATAAAAGCCGGAGTCAGAGGAGAAAGAAATTCCAGACTGTAACCCTTGCGATTTATGTTCCGGACCCAGGAATCTGAGGAAAACCCTGCCCAGACCGCCGAGAATGCCAGGAGGCGAGCACCGACCGGAGCAGCCCGGGCAGGAAAGACTTCAGGACTGGAACTTCCCACGAAAAGAAGAGGCATGGCGGGAGCGGGAACCCCTAGCCATGTTTCGGGAACCGCTCCTCCATGTAGAGGAGCGAGCCACCTCTCTCCCAGGTCTATATTGTCTGGAATCCCGAAAGGTGGAACGGAAGTTGCAACGATCATTCCAAACCGCCCTGGGAAGGCGTCTCCGTTCCTGGGGCAAAAAGACCTTGGATCCCTCTGCCGCCTTACGAATGGCGTCTTCCAGGACTTTACCAAACAACAGCTTCCCATCAAATGGAATGAACACCAGTCAATTTTTAGCGGTATTATCAGCATGCCAGTGTTTTAACCACAAGGCGCGCCTGGCCGAAACCGACAAGCCCATACATCTGGCCGCAAGCTTCAAGATATCCGATGAAGATTCGATAAAAAATTCAGTTGCCAATTTAATGTCAGAGAGGGAATCCAACAGTTTCTCCCTGGGAACACCACCCTCAATGTCTTCCTTAAGGTCGAGGACCCAACATTTCAAGGCCCGAGAGACCGAAGTCATAGCGACCGTGGGTTGACAAATAGCACCTGCAGCAACATAAGCCCTGGTGAGTGAGGCTTCAATCCGCCGATCCATCGGGTCATTCAGGAGAGCTGGCCCATCGAGCTGCAGAGATGACCGCCGGACAACTCGAATAATGGGAGCATCCATGGCCGGAGGAGAGGACCAGGAAGCCGCATCTTCTGCAGCGACTGGGTACAATCTGGAGATTCTACGGCCGGATGAAACTTTACAATAAGGGGACCTCCATTCGGAGGAAATCAATTCCTCAATAGACCCATGAACTGGAAAGGTAGTGCGAACTTTCTGCAGGTTGGAAAAATATTTGTCCGCAACTCCAGCATTGGGAAGAGATTCGGCAATACCCAGGGTAGCTCTAACAGCCCCAATGAGGTGGTCGATGAGGGACGAATCCAGGACGACCCCAGTATCGCCATCTTCCTCAGCCGAGGAGTAATAATCATCTGCTCCACATGGTCGGGTTGATCCGGGAAAAACTTGGCATTGTGGGAAGAGTGTTGGGCCGGGAAAAAACTACTCAGATGTTCCTTCAGACTCCTTTCCACAGCCTGATTGACGAGGTGCACTAGATCGGGAGATGGATCAGGAGGCACAGCAGCATGGGATAGACAGTCACCGCAGAGGCGTTTGCCTTCCAAGGGGGTGGAATCACAGGCCAAACATCGTCGACGCTTCTCCGTCCTTTTCCTGGGAGGATCCGAATCATGTGTGGGGCTGGTAAACATACACCAGAATTAGACAGGATAAGTTCAACGTGCACTCTTATAAATAATTTTTTTTTTTTTTTAAAGTCAAAAAACTCACCTCGCCTGACGAGAACGAGACCTCTTAGAAGAGGAGGACATTATAGCAAAAAAATGGGCAGGCTGAGATAAAATATGCAAAAAAAAATGAAACAATCAGGAAATAAATAAATAACCCAAAAGGAAAAAAGACTTTAAAACGACACCAAATCAAACTGGGTTACCTGAGGCTGGAAGAAAGGAGGGAGGAGGCAAAGGTGGCAACATAAATCAGTGGTGGTACCTGGAAGAACGAGTACAGGGCCATCCAGCAGAAAAAATGGAAGAAAACCCGTTTAAAAAGCCAAAAATCCGTAACCGGAAGTTCTAGGGGGCGGTGGAACGCGAAACAGGAAACAGTACAAGTGAGGCCTGGAACGCATATTCCAGTGCCAAAAAAGGCAGAAAAACGGGTGCTGGAATGCAAACGCAAACGCGATCCAGCACTTAAAAAGAAGCATATGCGTTCCACCGCCGAACACAGGGGAGAATAAGAATGGTGTGGAACGCATATGCGTTCCAACACCGAGAAAACCCCGAAAAAGGGCTAAGTAAAAAGTGTGGAGCGCAGAAGCGTTCCACCACCCTAGGGTAGCCCAGGAAGACAAAAAATGGGGAGCAGTGGAACATAAAAAAATGTTCCACTCCCCCAAAAACGGAAGGAAAAGGAAGGATTGACTAACCTAAACAGTGATGCAGGAACTTGAAGAAAAAATACCTGAAAAAACAAAACAAACATGGTAAAAAACTCAGCCAGCCCAAAAAAAGCAGGTATGTGACTTCTGCCCAAATAATAATACATCTCCAGTACCACTTGCAGTAAGCTTACGTAAGAATATGAGCACTAGGCATAGTAACAATAATCCAGCCACATCTCCAGTACCAACTTGCAGTAAATGTACGGAGGAATAGGGATCCCCAGGTAACCTTCCAGAGGGTAAGGAACCGGGCTTCAGGAAGAAAGAGGCTGAACTTCCCGGAAGGTGAGTAGAAAAAATTAAATAAAAATAAAAAATAAAAAAGTAAAAAAGAAATGAGGACAGAAAAAAGACTGAGGAGACGGGGGTTCTCTTATAGTTTTAGTTTTTCTGTCCTGCCTACCTTGAGGGTGGAGCTAACCCTTACGTAACTGCTGCCATGGTTAACCAGGAAATATAAATAGCAGGCATAAATACGTTTCATAAACTACATTATGGTCATTATGACACAATGTAATATATAGAAAGCTAAGCAAGTCAACTATGCTGTGATATTATCTGATGTGTGGTGCTCTGATTTATTTAGGAGCTTTTTTTGCCTGTTATGTAATATCACACTTCCCTGAATTGCCTGTGTGTTACTTAGCTTCCATTTGCATGTTGTAGATTTTTTTTTTATGGTTGCAATACAATCATTATTTATCTATATTTACCAGACGGCATTGAATCAATGTTTCCCATTAATGTACCACAATTTATGGTTTTTGCATTAATGCACATCTTTTAATCTACCTCCATGTCTCAACACAAAGCAATAAAATCTGCTTTTTGTTAAAAAAAACTTTGCCAACACCATAGTAACAAAATGACATGGAAATGAAAACATAAAAACACTTATAAACAACAATTATACATTTACAAGCAGGCACATTTTATTTTTCTACACAAGTTGACAGAAGCCTTCCAACAAAGGCATATAGTTTGTGTCCAGTTTATAGAGAATGATCTTTGAACATCTTTGAGTTTTGAGTTGATTACACCTGCAATGTAATGGACAGTCCGAGAAACAAGCTCATTGTTAATGACAATCATGATAACTTGATACTCTACTTCTGGGTACAACCCTTGGGAAATAGAAGAGTATTTTTTTTTGCTTAGAGTAAAGCTTTTAAAAAAAAGATTATTTAGTGTGGAAGACAATATTTTCAATGTATGGGCAGATTATATAATAGGTTTCTTACCACAACTAAGACCAACAAAACACAGGAACTTGACAGACTTCCAACTTCGCCCAGCTCGGCTCTCAAAGTTAGGATCCTTGCTTGACTCCTGTATGGAGAGGTGTGAATTAGAACATATACTGTAGTTTTACCTTGTCTTGTCTCGTACATTTATTTCTAACAAGAAATCCATATAAAACTATAAAGAATATATATTTTTAAAAATTATGATAGTTTTGCAGAAAATTTAAATCACATCCAGTCAGTTAATAATTGGCAAGACAATAAGGGTCTGGTCAACTCCCATGATATAATAGTTATTGGGCCAACTCCCATGATGTAATAGTGATAATAGTAAAATATCACTCCCATGATATAATAGTCAGGGTGGTATAGTATAGCTCCCATTTGTATGTATTTAGCTGGACATAGGTGGTGGTAATGGCAGTGGTGTATCTATGTTTTCTGCAGCCCTAAGCCTGGTTAATCACCTGTACCCCACACCTCTTCCTTTTCAGGTTACACACCTTTCTCACATAATCTTTGTAATACATCAGATTTCCCCCACACACTTTACACAGAACCAGTTTGCCCTCACAAATGTTTGTGCAGGCAATGCAAAGCAGTAAGGGTACCACCAACCATTGAAATGCTGGCTCTTCAGTCGCTCCCTTTAGTCTGCTGCTGCCCCCTCTAGTCTGCCAACCTAGGCCTGGGCCTAGGGGGAGAGAGATAGAGGCAGCACGAGTGAGGACTCGAATCAGTAAACACAGCTAGAAAGGAATCCACTGTGCCAGGACCCTTTCAGACTGTGCAGCAGCAATGTTGTAACATGACTTAAAAAAAAGTAAGCAACACTAAAATTAAATACGGTGGTCATGCTGTTAGAGAAAGCTGGTAGAAACATGGACTGTCTTTTTCACTTGTATTTCCTTAGAAACATAAGCTTTTACAATACATTTTAATATATATATACTTATGTTTCTAAGGAAATACAAGGGAAAAGGCAGTCCATGTTTCGACTTTATAAGAACTCACTTTCTTATATATTGCACTGTTCAGCTTTTTTTTTTTTTCCAGCAGCTGCAGGGAAAAAAAAGTAAAGAAAAACTCATTGCCATCGGATATGACATTACATCATATCCGGTGACTGTACGGAGGAGACGACTGGAGCAGCCAGGAGGTGAGTACTGGGGAAGGGGAGAGGGGGGTGGCATATTATTGAGCAAATTGGCTGGGGCATATGAAATGGCAAAATAATGCTGGCATATTATTGGGCAAACTGGCTGGGGCATATTAAATGACAAATTATACTGGTTTATTGTTGGGAAAATTGGCTGGGACATATTAACCCCTTTGTGCATAAACATGTCGTTAGTGACACATGACATGCCTGGTGCGTCATGCACTAAAAAGAGCAAAGGTCGCTTTCTTTACTCTTTTGGTGTTGCTACAATGCCTCTATGCATCATGCCTCTGTGCAACCCAATAAAAAGTGCAGGGGTGAGCAACAATCACTCTCCAGAGTGACAGTAGCTGCCATTTAAAAATGGTGGCGCCGGCTGCACACGTGCTTAGAAAGCAAACAAAAGTTCTCTTCCTAAGCATCTTAGGTGTTGCTAAAGTGCCTCGCTAGCAAGGCACTTTGCAACACCAAAATGCCCCCGCTGATCTGTTGGTGGTCGCTCTCCTGAGTGACCACATCAGCTCAGCAGAAGGGAGGGCTGCGCTTCCCTTCTACTGGCAAGAGCATCAGAAGTGATTTTTTTCACTTCCGTTGCTCTAGGGGGCGCTAGCGGATGCCATCACAGTACTCAGATGATCACTTATCATACAGTCAAAGGAAATATTGATGAATATTGCCTTTGACAAGAGTTGATCCGCCTCCCTCTCCTCACTATAGTTTTAGTGAGGGAGGAAGACAGATCAGATAATGTCATTTTTAAAATGTAAAAATGAAATAATATTTAATAAAATTGTAATAACAAAGGGCTTTTATATAAGCCTTTTCCAGTATTTAACCTCTTCCCTGCCATTGATCACTGCATATGCAGTGATCATGCAAAGCAGTAGAATATTTGCTGTGTGTATTTTTTAGGGGTTAATTGTTTTTTTGCTATAACTAATTACAGTACTATAATACAGTATAAGAAAGGCTCTTTTAAGAGCTATTAACCTCTAGCTTGCTGTTAATCGATGCATAAGCTGCGATCTGGTTGCCAAAGCAGTGATCTGACCGCAGAAGCATTTTTTTGCTATGTGCAGTATAAAAAAAAACCTGTTAGGGGTTAAATATACCCATAATACGTATTGGGTATTACGTTTAATGTAAACATTTTTTTAAAGCTGTCTGAGCGCATGTATAGTGATCAGTAACAGCGGATCAGTGGCAAAGGTGCTTTGTTGATTTCTCACATGGGCATCAGAATTCGTAGATATTGATCTGACCCATTTGCATCTTCCACCCTCTCCTCACTTGATTTTTAGTGAGGGAGAGAGACAGATATGTATAATGTAAGTTTTTAATTGTAATACATGAAATACAATGTTATAAAATTGTGAGACCCAAGGGCTTTTGTAAAAGCCACATCTTTTGTATAGTGTATCCTGTGTATTATACCCTTCCGTGATCATTTTTTCTTGTCTGTGCTCTACATGTCAAAATTGGAAAATCAAAGCTGACAAACCTATGCATGGATGATATCCCTGTACTCAGGAGATGTTGCTGAACATATATTTGGTTGTTGTTTGGCAGTGACACATACCAAAATCTGTGAATTCATGTCTGAAGCACAATGTATGTAAAAAAAAAAAAAAAATTACTAACAAAAAGTATGACAAAGGCTGGTGGTAGAATTAATGCATGGAAAGTGTTAAAATACCACCATTTGAAATAGCCTAGGGTGTCTACTTTTACAAAAATATATGGCTTGATGGGGTAAAATACACTAGCTGGCTTCAAATATCTGCATGTCAAAATTTAAAGTTGGAAAACCAAAAAGCGCACCTCTCAAATGTGGCCCTTTAACCACCAAACAACCCTACATATCTAGGGTGGTATCCAGTGCTGTATTGTGCTGTATTAACCGCGAGGCATCCTAGGCGGATGCCCCCCAGCACTGAAAAAAAAAAAAAAAAATATGCCCCTTCCCTCTGCAGGCAAGCTGCACGGGGAGCCGAACAGACAGCACAGAGAAACCTCCATGTGACACGGAAGTAGACATGTGCATTCGTTTTTGGACGAATGCATTTTCGTCCGAAAATAGCATTTTGGTCCATTCGTCCGAAAAACGAATAACAAAAATGCTAAGCTAACGAAAGACGAATGAACGAATGTTTAATAAACGAAAATCATTCGTCCATTCGTCCATTCGTGCTATTGGCATTCTATAAACCGAAATAAGAATTTCTTATGAATGGGGCTCTTGTTCGGTTTATAGAAAGGCAATAGTATTACACGTATTCTATAAGCCGAAAGTCTATAAACCGAAGGTCGTTCGGTTTATAGACTTTCGGTTTATAGAATACATAGAATTACATGTATTATATAAACCGAAAGTCTATAAACCGAACGACCTTCGGTTTATAGACTTTCGGCTTATAGAATACGTGATACACTGTAAGAAGGTAG
Organism: Pelodytes ibericus; assembly: GCA_036172795.1. NCBI lineage: Eukaryota > Metazoa > Chordata > Amphibia > Anura > Pelodytidae > Pelodytes > Pelodytes ibericus. The sequence continues at coordinate 55,661,773 of CM069865.1, read as the reverse complement.
ATATTGTGTGTCATGAATTGAATACACAAGTCCGGTATGCACGGAGCAGCATTTTCTTGCTCAAAGTGCTTTTTTCCCCAAATCCAAGCCCTTTAATCTGAAGAAAAGATAGGGGGTTCTGGGTTACAAAATATCCCAAATAGTTGGGGATGGGGTGCTTGTATTTATGCTCCATACAGTGTGAAAGGAAATATATGGTATTTGTGTAGAGCAGAGAATACAAAACACTGGTATAGATGATGTCATTATTTTAGTGGTTTGATTATAAACAGCGTTCAGTATTAACTCTTAGTACCATACATCTCATTCCACAGCATCATTGCATTTTTCACCCCACCCAGGAATATGTTGTGTATTTTATTAAATAGATTTTCCCAAATGGAATATTTACTGAGCTCGCAACATGAATGAACTCTGCTATATCTCATCTCTAATGGAGCAAACAGAATAGTGTGGATGGCGCAATATTAATTTTAAAGCACTAAATAAGCGCCTATACCAACCCCCAAATGCTCATTCCCATCGAGAATAACAAAATTATCGGTTAATGGATATTACCTTTCTTAAAATATGTTTCTATTGTAATGCAGAGTGATGACTGTAAAATGGATAATTGATTATTAAATACCATTTAAAATAGCATACTATTACTGTAATATATTCTTAAGGTTAAATGTATTTTATTCTGCAATTAAATGACACATTAGAAAGGTAAATTAATGCAATGCAATTCCCAATAAATGTGTTTAAGCTGTATTTTTAAAGCAATAACATCCTTAGTTCCAACAAATATATTAATACAAAAAAATATATATGTTTTTAATTGTAAGAGTATTTGTGCAGATCGGAGACCAGCACTATAATGTCTAGCAAAGGGGTTACATTTCAACACGAATGGGTCCATACAGTAAATTCTACTTGCTTAATCACAATCAGGAGTGGTAAAATAAAGATTAATTTTAATTTATATTGACCAAACAGAAAAATTGCACGACATTTCATGTCCCATTTTATCATAGAAACATAGAATGTGTCGGCAGATAAGAACCATTCGGTCCATCTAGTCTGCCCAATTTTTTTTTTTTTTTTTTTGAGTACTTTTATTAGTCCCCCGTTCCCGGTCTTATAGCTAGGATAGCCTTGTGTCTATCCCACGCATGCTTAAAATCCTTGACTGTGTTTACCTCTACCACTTCTGCTGGCAGGCTATTCCATACATCCACTACCCTCTCAGTAAAGTAATACTTCCTGATATTACTTTTAAATCGTTGCCCCTCTAATTTAAGACTATGTCCTCTAGTTGTGGTAGTTTTTCTTCTTTTAAATATACTCTCTTCCTTTACTGTGTTGATTCCCTTTATGTATTTAAATGTTTCTATCATATCCCCCCTGTTACGTCTTTCCTCCAAGCTATACATGTTAAGATGCTTTAACCTTTCCTGGTAAGTTTTATCCTTCAACCCATGAACCAGTTTAGTAGCCCTTCTCTGAACTCTCTCCAAAGTATCAATATCCTTCTGGAGATAAGGTCTCCAGTACTGCGTACAATACTCCAAGTGAGGTCTCACCAGTGCTCTGTACAATGGCATGAGCACTTCCCTCTTCCTACTGCTAATACCTCTCCCTATGCAACCAAGCATTCTGCTAGCATTTCCTGCTGCTCTATTGCATTGCCTACCTACCTTCAAGTCCTCTGAAATTATTACTCCTAAATCCCTTTCCTCAGATGTTGAGGTTAGGACTGTACCAAATAGTCTATATTCTGCTTTTGGGTTTTTACGCCCAAGGTGCATAATCTTGCACTTGTCCACATTAAATGCCAGTTGCCACTGCTCTGACCATTTTTCTAGTTTAGCTAAATCATTTGCCATTTGGCTTATCCCTCCATGAATATCAACCCTGCTGCAAATCTTTGTATCATCAGCAAAAAGACATACTTTACCAACAAGACCTTCTGCAATATCGCTAATAAAAATATTAAAGAGAATGGGTCCAAGAACAGATCCCTGAGGTACCCCACTAGTAACAAGACCTTGCATCGAATATACCCCATTGACTACAACCCTCTGTTGCCTGTCACTCAGCCATTGTCTAATCCATTCAACAATATTGAAATCCAAACTCAAAGATTTCAGTTTATTGATAAGCCTTCTATGTGCGACAGTGTCAAAAGCCTTACTGAAATCTAGGTAAGCAATGTCTACTGCACCACCCTGATCTATTATTTTAGTTACCCAATCAAAAAAATCAATAAGATTAGTTTGGCATGATCTCCCTGAAGTAAACCCATGCTGTCTCTGATCTTGAAATCCAAGCGACTTTAGATGTTCAACAATCCTATTCTTTAACAAGGTTTCCATTATTTTCCCCACATTATACCCCCATCGCCAAAAAAAAGGGAGAACGGCTCCTCTGTGTAGTCTAGTTAATCATCTACCAGCATTGCAGGGGCTGCAGAATGAAAACCGTTGATGTTTGATTGTTTTAATTAAACGAGAGACCCATTCATAAGAAATTCTTATGAATGGAGTCCCCATTCATAAGAAATTCTTATGAATGGGGCTCTCGTTCGGTTTATAGAAAGGCAATAGTATTACACGTATTCTATAAGCCGAAAGTCTATAAACCGAAGGTTGTTCGGTTTATAGACTTTCGGTTTATAGAATACATAGAATTACATGTAATTCTATGTATTCTATATGTATTGTAGTACTATTATAGAATACATAGAATTACATGTATTCTATAAACCGAATAAGAGCTCCATTCATATTATTTTTTAGATTTCTTTATAAGTAAAGCAAACTATCAATTTACTGCTTCATTATTGTATCATAATTAGGTTGTTCGGTTTATAGACTTTCGGTTTATAGAATACATAGAATTACATGTAATTCTATGTATTCTATAAACCGAAAGTCTATAAACCGAACGACCTAATTATGATACAATAATGAACGACCTTCGGCTTATAGACTTTCGGCTTATAGAAAACGTGTAGTACTATTGCCTTTCTATGAACCGAACGAGAGCCCCATTCATAAGAATTTATTATGAATGGGGCTCTCGTTCGGTTTATAGAAAGCCAATAGTATTACACGTATTCTATAAAACGAACGAATAAAACGAAACGAAACGAAATTCGTCTGAAACGTCCGAATGGACGAAAACAAAACGAAAAGTTTAGTTTTTCACATGTCTACAAGGAAGTGCCGATAGTCACGTGACCAGCACGCTGACGTCATACGCGCGCCGGGTCACGTGGCCTCTAAGGAAAACGGCTTGGGAGCCGAACAGGCAGCATGGAGGAGACCGTGCTGCCTGCCACTAGAAACCAGGGAAAAAGGTAAGTGCTGGGGAGATGGGGGGATTTAGCCAAATTGGCTGGGGCTTATTAAATGTCAAATAACACTGGCATATTATTGGGTAAATTGGCTGGGGCATATTAAATGTCAAATAACACTGGCATATTATTGGGCAAATTGGCTGGGGCATATTAAATGGCACATAACACTGGCATATTATAGGGCAAATTTACAGGGGCATATTAAATGGCAAATAATACTTGCTTAATATTGTGCAAATTGGCTGGGGCATATAAAATGTCAGAATAACACTGGCATATTATTGGGCAAATTGGCTGGGGAATATTAATGGCAAATTATACTGGCATAATACTGGGCAAAATGGCAGGGGCATATTCAATGGCAAATACTGGCATATTATTGGGCGAATTGGCTGGGGAATATTAATGGCAAATTATACTGGCATAATATTGGGCAAATTTGCTGGGGAATATTAATGACAAAATAATACTGGCATATTATTGGGCAAATTGGCTGGGGCATATTATTGGAAAATGATACTTGCATATTATTGGGCAAATTAGCTGGGGAATATTAATGGCAAATAATATTGGCAATGTGGATGTAAATGGGGTGATGGGGCATGTCCTGGTGTGAAATGTGGGTTATGGGTCATGTCGTGGGTGTGCATCGTGGGTAGGGGGGGTGCCCAAAATTTGTCTGCCTAGGGCAGCAAGAAACCAAGATACATCACTGGTGGTATCCCTGTACTCGCAGAATCTATTTATCAGGTTTTTTCATTAGCTTTTGGAGATGACTAAAATATTTTTTCAAATAAAAGTCAGAAAATATGTTTTTTCACCATATTTTATTATTTTTTTATAGTAAATAATAGGATATGATCAAAATGATGGTATCAAAAGAAAGCCCTTCTTGTCCTAATAAAAACAATATATAATTTGTGTGGGTACAGCAAATGACAAAGAAGAAAATTAAACCTAAACCCAAAACAGCACAGAAATGTTAAAATAGCCATTGTCCAGAATGACCAAAAATGTTTCAAAGTGTCTGTCCTTAAGGTGCATACAGCAAATAACACTGGCATATTATTGGGCAAATTATCTGTTGCATATCAAATGGCAAAATAATACTAGCAAATTATTGGGCAAATTGGCTGTGGCTTACTAATGACAAAATAATACTGGCATATTTTTGGGCAAATTGGCTGTGGCTTACTAATGGCAATATAATACTGTCATATTATTGGGCAAATTGGCTGTGGCTTACTAATGGCAAAATAATATTGCCATATTATTGGGCAAATTGGCTGTGGGTAATTAATGGCAAAATAATTCTGGCATATTATTGGGCAAATTGACTGCGGCTTATTAATGGAAAAAAATAATACTGGAATATTAATTGGCAAATTGGCTGTGGCATATTAATGCAAAAATAATACTGGCATATTAATTGGCAAATTGGCTGTGGCATATATGTGGCAAAATAACACTGGCATATTAATCAGTAAGCTGTGGCATTTTTAATGGACAAACGGTGGCATATTTTAATAGACAAACTGACTGTTGCATATGTTAATGACAAAGTGACTGTGGCATGTTAATTGGTACCTGACAGTGGCTTATTTTAATTGGCAAAGTGATGCTGTGGCATGTTCTGTGGGGCAAAATAACATGTACTATGGGGGAAAGTGACACCGGGGAAAATTGACATTGTGTCATGCCAAATTGTATGGGTGCAATATGAGTGTAAGCCAAGTGCCGTGGGTGCAATATAGATGCATGGTAAGTGCTGTGGGTACTGTATGGTGCTGTGTTAAGTCCTTTAGGTGCAATATGGCTGCAGAAAAAGGGAATAAAATCAAGAAATGCAATTTTTCAATAACGTTTTTATTACATATACAAATAGTTGAATGTGATATGAAAATAGTTGCCTAAAATATTAAAAAGTTTACATTTACATACAGTTTTTTACAATGGGACTTTAGACAAATTGGGTCGAGGTTGGCCCACTGCTAAAAACTTTGCCCAGGGCCCACTAGGGTCTTAAAGCGGCCCTGGCAAAGTGGTGCTGTGGCAAGTCATGTCAGTGAAATTAGGTGCAATTCAAGGATTGCAACTGAAAGATGGGCAGTAGGAAGGATATTAAAAACAAGAAATGCATTTTTTCCAAATAATTTTATTATATCATAACTATATCTTCTCACTCACCGCCTGTGACTTGCATAGAATGTTTCGATGGGGTTATGCACAAGGAGCAAATATGAAGCTCCATCTACTTTTATATCTGTCCAACTTATGAACTGCATGTTTTAAAAATTCAGTTTTCATATTCTGAACAAAACAATAATGGTGCAGTGCTATGGGTCTGGCATAATGATGGTTTAATATGCAGAGAGAATTTTTCCTTAAAATAGGCCCTGTTTGGTGGGAATTTAGAATTATATTCTGCACTATAATAACTACTTGGCGTTACATTATGCTAATTATGTGGGTTGGGCACTGGGCGGAGCTTTGGGACAGTGGGTGTGGAACATTTTTACACACCAAGGGCATGCCCCAGTCAGCACCCAAATTGTACACCCAGAACATGCCCCAGCACCCAGATTACACACCCAGGACATTCCACAGAACTCATATTGCATGTGGACGGAAAGAGGAAATATGGGGAGATAATAGTGTACCTTTTGATAATGCTTTGATATAATTATTGAAAGCTCTGTCTGGGGTTCACCAGTTACTTAAAGCAGAACTTTCTTCTAGGCATGGTTAGCCCCGATTAACACCTCTTGTAATTGCTATACAAATTTATGTTTATTCCTTATTCTTGGGAAGATAGATAAAATAAGTGCCATTACATTTGGTTACAGTATCAACCCTAACCAGGGCCCAGATCAGGGGGTGAGTCCAGAAGCTATACTATGACATTTTTTTGACAAACCTTTAAGGAAAATGGATAGCAACATCGAAATCAGAGTACAAGTCATGGTGAAGTCAGATTGTGATGTTATGATGTCATCAGTAACAGTAATGGCTTGGATGCAAGTTTTTCAAGTGATCTGCTGCAGCAAAAGTATGTCCTTTGTATCCAAAATGGGAAATTTGGTTAGTGAGGACAAAGCAAAATCAGTTATTTTAACAGGACTAAACACTCTTAAGGCCCCACATCCAGTGCCGTCTTTAATACTGATTGGACCCTGGGAAAGCATTTGCTTGGGCCCCCTGGACCCTGCCCCCTTCCCCTCCATCGCAATGTTACCACCCCCACACACACAAAAAAACCTATAAAAATAAGCACACACACAATTGGAATTTTCTTGCAGTAAGTATTTTTATTGCATTTTATAAAATGCGTATATTAAGTGTATAATTGCAGTGTATAAACTGTATATATGGATCAAAATGTGTATATATGGCTGCAATATGTAAACTTTCTTACTATGCAACATTGTAATGCAACTACTCATTACCTAAATAACAAAAATATACACAGATATTAGAAAGCACTTACATGTGTTCATATATATTTATAAATATCTATACACATCTCGCTCTCTCTCACTAGTTGCATTTATACTTATATGAACGTCTTAATATAATATTCAATTATTTTCATATATAATAAAATGTTATTGAAAAGTTACATTTTTTGTTTTTATTCCCTTTTTCTGCACCCACATTGCACCTAAAGGACTTAACACAGCTCCATAGAGTAGTCACAGCACTTGTCATGTATCTATATTGCACCAACAGCACATGGCTTGCCATGGCTTGCCCTCATATTGCACCCACACAATTTGGTATTCCACAGTGTAAATTTGCCCTACAGAACATACCACAGTGTCACTTTGTCCCACTGAACTGCCCATGCAGAACAAGCCACATTGTCACTTTCCCCCATAGTACATGTTATTTTGCCCCACAGATGCCACTGTCAGGTACCAATTGACATGCCACAGTCACTTTGTCATTAACATATGCAACAGCCAGTTTGCCTGTTAAAATGTGCCACCAAATGTTTGTCCATTAAATATGCCACAGTGTGCCCATTAATATGCCACTGTCAATTTGCCCATCAATATTTCAGTATTATTTTGCCATTAATATGCCTCAGTGTGCCCATTAATATGCCACAGTCAATTTGCCCATCAATATGCCAGTATTATTTTGCCATTAATATGCCAGTATTATTTTGCCATTAATATGCCATATTATCGTATTATTCAGATGCCAGTAATCAGAGGCGTCGCTAGGGGTGGGCTACTGGGGCTATAGCCCCGAGTCCCCCCTTCATAGCCCCGAATGGAGACTCTGGGGCTAAAGTATTCTTTAGCCCCGAGACTCCAGGGCTATAAATAAAAAAAGTAAAAAAATCCCCCGGTGAGCTTTCCTCCGTCTGGGACATAGTCCCAGAATCGGAGGATTAACCTCACGCGGGGGTGAGGGCCAATCGGAAGGAGAGGCTGCTAAAGGGAGCTCGCTCCCTAGCCTCTCCTCCTGGCCATAGAGATCACAGCGCGACGGGTGCAAGCTCCGCCCCCGTCGCGCTGTGTCAGCTGCTTGCCGGATGTCAGGTGGACGGACATCCGGCAGAAGGTCCTGGATGACGGACCAAGTGTAAGGTAAGTAAAAAAAAAAAGTGTGACTGTGTATGGGTGTCTAGGTGTGTGTGTGTGTATGTCAGGGTGTCTAGGTGTGTGTGGGTATTACTGGGTTCTGAGTGGCACAATATTACTGGGTTCTGAGTGGCACAATATTACTGGGTTCTGAGTGGCACAATATTACTGGGCTATGATTGGCACAATATTCCTGGGTTCTGAATGGCACAATATTACTGGGCTATGATTGGCACAATATTACTGGGTTCTGAGTGGCACAATATTCTTGGGCTATGATTGGCACACTATTACTGGGCTCTGAGTGGCACAATATTACTGGGTTCTGAGTGGCACAATATTACTGGGCTATGATTGGCACAATATTACTGGGTTCTGAGTGGCACAATATTCTTGGGCTATGATTGGCACAATATTACTGGGTTCTGAGTGGCACAATATTACTGGGTTCTGAATGATACAATATTCCTGGGCTCTGAGTGGCACAATATTACTGGGTTCTGAGTGGCACAATATTACTGGGCTATGATTGGCACAATATTCCTGGGCTCTGAGTGGCACAATATTCCTGGGCTCTGAGTGGCACAATATTACTGGGTTCTGAGTGGCACAATATTACTGGGCTATGAGTGGCACAATATTCCTGGGCTCTGAGTGGCACAATATTCCTGGGCTCTGAGTGGCACAATATTCCTGGGCTCTGAGTGGCACAATATTACTGGGTTCTGAGTGGCACAATATTACTGGGCTATGATTGGCACAATATTACTGGGCATCTGATTGGCACAATATTCCTGGGCTCTGAGTGGCACAATATTCCTGGGCTCTGAGTGGCACAATATTACTGGGTTCTGAGTGGCACAATATTACTGGGTTCTGACTGGCACACTATTACTGGGCTCTGACTGGCAAAATATTACAGGCATCTGACTGGCACACTATTACTGGGCTCTGAATGACACAATATTCCTGGTATCTGACTGGCACAATATTACTGGGCTCTGAGTGGCACAATATTACTGGTATCTTACTGGCACAATATTACTGGGCTCTGAATGGCACACTATTCCTGGTATCTGACTGGCACAATATTACTGGTATCTGAAAGGCACAATATTACTGGTATCTGACTGGCACAATATTACTGGGTTCTGAGTGGCACAATATTCCTGGTATCTATAATTGTACAATTTTCAAACACTGAAAAATTTGTGGGTGTTTTCTTACATTTTTATTATGGGGGTGGGGGGTGCAACACTCAGGGTCCGCCCCGGGTGCCAAATGCTCTAGGTACGCCCCTGTGTGTGACCGAGCTCATCTGGGCTCTAGCCCCAGATCATCCGAAGACCTAGCAACGCCCCTGCCAGTAATATTGGGCCATTAAGATGCCAGTATTATTTTTCTATTCAGATGCCAGTATTATTTTACAATTCAGATGCCAGTAATATTGTACCATTCAGATGCCAGTATTATTGTGCCAATCAGATGCCAGTAATATTGTGCCATTCAGATGCCAGTATTATTGTGCCATTAAGATGCCAGTAATATCGTACCATTAAGATGCAAGTAATACTGTGCCATTAATATGCCAGTATTATTGTGGCATTAAGATGCCAGTATTATTGTGCCAGTAAGATGCAAGTAATAGTGTGCCATTCAGATGCTCATTGTGCCATTAATATGCCGGTATTATTTTGCCATTAAGATGCCGGTATTATTTTGCCATTAAGATGCCAGTAATATTGTGCCATTCAGGCGTCAGTAATATTGTGCCATTAAAATGCCAGTAATAGTTTGTCATTCAGATGCCAGTATTATTGTGCCATTAAGATGCCAGTAATATTGTGCCAATCAGAAGCCAGTAATATTGTGCCATTTAGATGTCAGTAATATTGTGCCATTAAGATGCCAGTAATATTGTGCCATTCAGATGTCGGTAATATTGTGCCATTAAGATGCCAGTAATAGTTTGCAATTCAGATGCCAGTATTATTGTGCCATTAAGATGCCAGTAATATTGTGCCATTTAGATGCCAGTAAAATTGTGTCATTCAGTTGCCAGTAATATTGTGCCATTAAGATGCCAGTATTATTGTGCCATTCAGATGCCAGTAATATTGAGCCATTTAGATGCCAGTCAAATTGTGCCATTCAGTTGCCAGTAATATTGTGCCATTAAGATGCCAGTATTATGACACGGATGATGACGTAGCACGTACACGTGCACGCTGCGTGTGGGGGGTGTGTTGTCCCGATGATAGGGTTCCTGGCCTGACGAACGCCGGCTGCGAGGTGGAGGTTTCGTAAACAGAAAGCATTGTGGCTGAACAACACTCCCGGTAGAGCTCTATTAGAGGAGACCGGACTAACTATCGGACAACCGACAAAGTACTGGATTGACTTAACTGCACCAACTATTGAGGTCGTCAGAGAGCGTGCCCCTGGCGGACTGAGATACGGGGAGCTCCCGCTGGACACTCAGCGATAAAACGCTTTTTACCGAGGCAGATAACACCTGAGAGCTACGTGGTCAGTAAACGGGTAAGCAGTTTAATCAAACAGAGAACTTTGCTTGATGCCGAGAGACGCTGGTCCTCTGTGACGAATACAGATACTTGGTAAAAAAAAAAAATCTCTGTTACTCTGCTTGTCCATCTACTCGTATTAAGACTGACCAACAAACTCTATATAACGAAACCATATGGTTTGTAAATTTTGTATATATTACTGGAGTACCCTGCGCATATTTTTTGGGGCTAACAGGGAACCCCACGTGCGGATAGCCTGGGGGTTAACCTCCCTGCTGAATTCCTGGAATATCTGGATAAGCATATCTGTTACAACTAATTGGATACTACTTAAACATGCCTCCTAAAACAGACAAACAAGAAAAAGCAGAAAAGCTGAGAATTATAAATAAGTCCAGTAAACCCCAACCTATAGATGCCTATTACTCTCCAAAGAGCCAGCTGAATATCTCAGCAATACAAGATAAAACTATCGCAGAAGGGGCATTAGACCATACACCACATGATTTAAATGACTATATAACTCAGTCAGATTTAACTTCTGCCTTTGATTCCTTCTATTTAAAAATTAAAGCAGACCTGGAAAAAATGCTGACTGAAAATAAGGAAGATTTTGCACAGATAAAAACGGCAATTAAGGAACAAACTAACCAAATTAATACGATGAATCAGAAAATTCAAGAACTGCAAGTCCAAAATGAAGAGGCTAATATAGCCATCAATAAATTGGAGTTAAAGCTTGCAGATCTCGAAGATCGTTCTAGACGTCCTAACCTAAAAATCAGAGGTATACCGGAGGAAATAGGCGACCTCGACACGTACCTGTTGGAGTTACTTTCACTCTACATCGACACCAAATTAATGTATCCAAATATAATTGAGCGAGCCCATCGGCTACCAAAACCATCTAATAGGTCTTATGATATGAACTCCCGGGATGTGATAGTCTGCTTCAACAGCTGTAAAATCAAGGACAACTTTATATGCGAATACAGGAAGAACCCTTCTAAATCTACAACATTTTTGAATCTTACCACTTATCCAGACCTCTCGTGGGCAACTAGGTTTGCAAGAAGGAAATTTAATGAAGTTACTACTTCCTTGCGAGAACATAAAATCTTGTACTCTTGGGGTTTTCCCACTAAATTACGAATTTCCTATAGGGACAATGTTTTTGTATGTAATGATGCACAACAAGCCAAGGACAAATTGGTATTGTGGGGACTTCTAAAAGCTTGAATCTCAATGAAATATAGGATGTAACTGTGCTGGGGGGGGGGGGGGGGAGGGAGGATTTGCGTTGTTTTTTTTTATTTTTTATTTTTTTTTTTCTCTTTTTTTTTGTTTTTTTTTTCTCCTTTGTTTGTTTATTTATCTATTCATTTTTTCTTTCTTTCTTTCCTTTCTTTCTCTTTTCTTTTCTTCTTCTCTTCTCTTATTGGTACTAATCTGTGATAATTTTTTACCCTTTCGAGATGGAAATATTTAGAAGTTACTAGTATAGTATAGTGGGCTGGCAATGATCCCGACATGGTTAAACAGGAAATTCTTGATTTCCACTGTTCTTTTGGCAGAGTTAGACGTTGTTGAGATGAAGAACTTGCTGATCTAGCTATACCGCCCCTCAAAATGGATTCTTTATGTTGAAGAGAGGATATCAGGAAAGAGCACACCAGGACATCCTTTTCCTTTTAGATATTGTTAAACCAATTGATGTATAGACGCCCGGGGGACTCTGCTGCATTGTCCTGAGGTTGAAAGGAAGAATATGATAGTGTAAAGTCTATAGGGATGCATATATTGAGTTTTTCTTTTTTGGGAGATGGAATACTATGAAAATTGGAAGACACCAGGAAAATCCTGAATATAGGCTTTGTTAAAATGATTTATATATAAATAATTGATTGATGACACACCCCTTTTTTTTTTTTTTCCTTTTTTTCTCTTTCTCACGTATGGTAGGCATAAGTAAGGGACTGATTTTGTTATATATTATTGAGATTAAACACTATGATCATTAGGATCCCTAAAGAAAGAAAGAAAAAAAAAAAAAAGGAAAATTTTTTTGGATATTGAGATGGAACACACGATAATTAGAGGATTCTATGGAAATCCTGAATACAGGTTCGATAAATTGATTAAGGTATAAAAAAAATGGGTTAATTATGCTACACTCTCTTTGTGAAGAAATACTATGATAATTTAGAGATCACCATGATTTTCTCTCACTAATACTTCATAGCTATAATAATTGGTGGATTATGTTTCGCTTTCTTTATGAAACACTTTGATAATTGAGAAATCACAAGGTTATTACATTATGTGTTTTTTTCTTTTTTTTTTTTTTTCTCTCTTTTTGCTCTTTTAGCATTCTTTAAGTCTTACTGGTAGGAATGGATGTGCTTTCTGATATACTGTCGCAATTTGGAGATGGGGTGGCAGATTAAGAACCGACTATGAATATGTAAAACTCTAATATGTACAAATAATTTGTGGAACTTGCTAAATCTTTTTTGAGATGGAAATATTTTTTGGTAACTCAGACAATGGTAGGATTGACCTCGGGTGTGGCTGAATCAATCGGAGCTCAAGTTATTGTTTGATTACAACACATTTTATTGGTGAAAAATTATTATTGTATATGTATTAACAAGCTGTGGATGCTGGCGGAACCCAGTCAATAGGGATACAGTATAACAATTCAGATAACTATACTGTGAACCTATGTATGGTTAAATTGGTTTATGTACAAAATATCGGCTGAATGTGATCTACCCCATTGGCCAAGAATTAATATGTTTTTTTTTTTTTTTCTTCTGGCAACACTTGGTAAATTTTCCTAATTGGACACATGCAGAAACTATCTGGTCTCTTTGTCATTTGACTTAGAGCTGGAAATACTAGGTCAAACTATATAAGTAACAAGGATATGTTAAGTTAACGCAGTAATAATATTGTCGAGTTTATGTGGGGTAAATGTGCAGATTTTTTGCATAAAAATACTGGTTGACTATGATGCACTTTACTGTTCAAGAATCAACAATTTTTTATCTCTACCCTTATTCTGTGTTTATTAGACATATGTATAAGCTATCCGGTCTTTCTGTCATATTATCCAGATTAGGATGTATCAAGATAAACTAAGTGTTGACTAGGAAAATGATAACTCTTAATATAACATATGTACAAATATTCCGCTGACTATGCCAGACTGCTGTTGATTCGGAAACAAAGTGACAACCTAGATATTAATATACTTGAACTTATGTAGGGGTAAATTGAATACATATAAGATCCTGGTCGACTATGCTGCACCTTATTGGTAAGGAATTAAGTTGGTAGAGATCTTCCTTTTTTTTTTTTTTTTTTTTTTGAAGACAGGGTAAAGTTACACCTTTACCAGATTGTTGCTGTCACCAGGGGTAAACTATTGACATGTATACAAACTGAACTGAGAGAATCTATTGAGGTTTGAGACATCTCCCTCTCCCTTCCGGTCTTTATATCTTTCGTTTTTTTTATTTTTTTTTATTTATTTTTTTCTTCCTTTCTTTTTACCTCCTCTACCCCCCATCTTTTTTGTTTCCTCTCTTTTCCTTCTTTCTCTTCTTATTGCTTTTTTTTTCTCCTTGAACCCTCTTCCACCCGGTAGATCGTAGAAACTGATACCCGCTGCAAATAGGTTGGAACTCCTCGAAACGGGCTAATACACCACACCCCCCTTCGCTCCCTGGTGGTTTTAGGGAGCTTTAGACATACGGTTGATGGAGAGGATATCTCCGTTAACGGTGGAGACGTGTGATGAGGAAGTGTGTATGAATGCAGGTGTATATAAAGGGATCTTATGTGAATTGGCTGTGGGGGACTCAGGGTGGGGGACAGGGTATGGGGTAGACTGGCGGCGCCAACTCTCTCAATGCCAATTAGGGTGATGACTATCAACTCACGGGGGCTAAATTCCCCCCACAAGAGAGCATTCTTGTATGATCTATTGCTGAGAGAAAATGTGGATGTGGCTCTGGTTCAAGAGACGCATTGGACGCAGGCCCATGGAAACTTTTGGAAGTATACTAGATACCCCCATGTATACTCCTCATCCTTAGTAACGGGAAAGAAAAGAGGAGTGGCAATAATTATTTCAGACAGACTTAAATTTGACTATATCTACCACGAAACTGAGGATGAGGCACGCAGATTGATCCTGATATGCAGGCTGAACGATGTCCTGTACACCTTGGTTGATCTGTATGCCCCATCAGATGGTACTTTGAGATTTATGAATAGTGCGATCGATAAGATTGAAAGGGTATCAAGAGGCTTCATGATTCTGGGCGGGGATCTGAACTCCATTGCGAACTTCGATTTAGATAGGAAATCTCAAAAAGCATGTAAAGATGAGGAACGTATGAAGACAAGAGCGGAGGCATTTTCCTAGTGGTTATTTCGAAATAACTTGTATGACATCTGGAGGGTGCAACATTCAGGGGAACAGGATTATACCTTCTTTTCTACACCCCACTCCTCTTACTCTAGGATAGACTACCTGCTGACTAGGGCTTCTACACTTGATCTCTGTTCTAAATCATCTATCGGAAATATCTCTTGGTCAGACCATGCCCCAGTTACATTGACAATTAAGGACAACCCACTATATAAGACCCGTAGTAACTGGAGACTGAACGAGCATCTTTTGAGTTCTCAAAAAGATAGACTCGACCTGATAGAGCAGGCTAAATGTTTTCTGGAACATAATGACACTGGGGAGACATCAGAACATAACCTCTGGTGCACAATGAAATGCGTAATGAGAGGCTATTTGATCAAGAAGGGTGCATGGAATAAGAAACAAAAGGGGAAAGACCTAGCTGAATTATATGCCATATTGGCAGTGTTGGAAAATGAAAATAAACTCAATCCTATTCCAGCGAAAGAAAAGGAGATTTATAAGACTCAAGAACTAATCAGGAATGCCCTTAGAGAACGTGCGGATTTATCGATGCAAAGGCTAAAAAGCAAATGGTATTACAGTAATAATAGAACAGGAAAAGATCTGACTAGGAAGCTGAAATCTCAGAACCAACACTCTAGAATCAAGAAGATAGTGTGGGATAGGGAGACCTGTATAGCACCAACAAAGATTGCAGCAGCATTTAAATCCTACTATGAAACATTATATAACTTGCCTAAGCCAGCTACTCCCCCCGGGTCACAGCGGCGTTTTCTGGAGACTTTAAAATTACCTAAACTCTCTAGAGAAAAATTGAACTCTATTAATATTCCAATATCTCTTACGGAAGTAGTAAACACGATAAAAGATCTGAAAAAGGGGAAAGCTCCTGGCCCTGACGGTTTCTCGACCGCATACTATCAGACTCTTAACCCTATGATTGCACCATTGCTAGTTAGACTGTTTAATTCAATTCCGGACGGCCCAGGTTTCCCGACGGAAATGATGACAGCAGCTATAGTTCCTATTCCGAAGCCAGGAAAGAATCCTGAGTTGGTGAACAACTATAGACCGATATCATTAATTAACCTTGA
Source organism: Pelodytes ibericus (assembly GCA_036172795.1). Lineage (NCBI taxonomy): Eukaryota > Metazoa > Chordata > Amphibia > Anura > Pelodytidae > Pelodytes > Pelodytes ibericus. Next base: position 55,645,766 of record CM069865.1, on the reverse strand, counting down.
TGTCAAAATATACTCTAAGATCCTGGCAACAAGGCTGCGGCAAGTCATCCATGACCTGATACACCCTGATCAGGCGGGATTTATGCCGGGGAGACAGGGGGTGGAGAACACCCGCAGGGTCTTCGGCATAATTAATAATATCCATCAGACAAAGTGTCCCTCTGTCATAGTCGCTGCAGAGAAAGCTTTTGACAGAGTTGACTGGGGATTTTTGTCGGAGACCCTCCGGGTGTTCGGTATCACCGGTTTGTTTTATGATCTCACAATGGCCTTGTATGTAAATCCGCAGGCAAGAATAATGGGTCCTTTCCTGGCTTCGGACTTCTTTAATATACGTAATGGTACCAGACAGGGGTGCCCTTTGGCCCCACTTCTCTACGCCCTTAAAATTGAACCTTTTGCTCAATACTTAAGGCAAGAACAATCTGTACAGGGCGTGAGGATTGGAAGTGAGGAGCACCTCATAACCCTCTATGCGGATGATGTCCTCCTAACTCTAGCTCATCCCCACTTGTCGATACCAGCCCTCCTGGATGCGGTGGATGAATATGGTAGATATTCAAATTATAGTATAAATCTGACAAAGACACAAATTATGTCTTTCTACCTATCTCCATCAAAACAACAAAAAATCTTGCATCTTGTAAGGAGAGAAAGATCTGCCGATTTAGTCGATTACTTAGGAATTAAGATCTGCTCTTCGGTGGATAAGACGGTCTTGTCAAACTTCGCTAGACTACATACAGACCTTACCAAACTCACCTTTAACTGGGCGAAGTTGGAGACCTCCTGGATGGGGCGTATTAACATTCTCAAAGCTTACATCTTGCCTAAATTAACATATTTGTTCAGGACTATCCCGTATAAGATACCTAGTAGTACCCTAAGAGACTTTGAAATTTTATTTTCGAGGTTTATTTGGGCTAAAAAGAAACCAAGAATCCCTAGCCAGATCCTAAAACGTAATCTTCATTCTCATGGCCTGGGCTATCCGGACCTGTGGAAATTATATGCGGCATCGCAAATGACACATGTTCTTGCTTGGAACTCATGCCACCATAAAGCAGGCTGGAGGGCATTGGAAAGAGTTTTATGTAATAATATAGACATGTCACTGATGATCTGGCTCCCACGTAGATTTTATGAAAAATTACCAATCCCCCTTAAAAGTATAAACGATATTATGGCCTCATTTTATAGAGTGAAGAAGTCGATGAAGGTTCATGATACCTTTTCTAGGATGGCCCCGATACAGACTGTCCAATTATGCGTCCCAAATATGGTTCTAACTAGGTGGAGGTATGCAGGGATTAACACCTTGGGAGAGGTATATGATAGCGAGGGAGTAGTGCCCTTTGATACCTTAATAAAGAACTATAATCTCCCCGCCGTAGAGATATATACGTATATTCGAATGAGATCATTCTTGATGAAATATCCCCCATCAGATATTACCGATTGGGATAGATTTCTCACCCAGGTAGGGAACAAAAATCTTGTCGCGAAATGCCTGGGGTTTTTCGATAAGGGGGTGACGATCGACAAGCCTCCGGCCCTTAGACAGTGGGAGACCGATATGGGGAAAGTATTTCCGCTCCAGGCCTGGTTGAAAGCCTGGCAAGATATGAGAAAATCTGTTCATTGTATTAATATCCAGGAGCAATACTATAAACTTACACATAGGTGGTACTTAGTCCCCACCCGCCTGGCAAAATACGCAACACAGGCTGATGATTTATGCTGGCGCTGTGGCAGAGCGGTAGGATCCCAGCTACATACCTGGTGGGAATGCGAGGAACTTACTCCTCTTAAGAGGAAGGTAGAAAGTATTTATAGAGAGATATATGGAAGTGACGAGCCACTCACCTCATACACGTTCCTCTTCCACCTGGATTTTCCGACTTCTGATGTGTATGTAAAAGCTTTATGCGTTAACATATTATCTGCATGCAAACTGTGTATCTCCAGGTATTGGAGACAGACAACTACTCCAACGTGGACAGAAGTTAGAAATCAGATTGATTTCCAGGCTAGGGCTGAAGGCTATTTCTATCGAACAAACAACACTGTGGATTGGGAAAAATACGAGCGTATCTGGCTAAAATGGGTGAGATCCCCTTCAAAGGATTAGATGTGAAGTGAGTGCTAGACCCCCCGCGGGTTGATGGTAGAATCCTAGGACTATTGGCAAAAGAGATAAGAGGCGCCCCCCATAAATTATAATTAATAAACTCTAATTGTAGTCTAAAACCCCATTGATTGATCTCATAAATATGATATGTTAATACCCATGCCACACCCCTGTAGTCCCCCCCAGCCCAAGAAACTGGAAATATTCCTTGGACTGACTCGACCCCAAATAATTATACACCTGGTTGAATGAATGATGTATGACTGTGAGTTTGCCTGTGGACAATAGACTGAAGAATTGGACGGTACTGTATAACATATCACCCTTTAGGGAGCCATACTCGCGGACTCTTTATTCTCTTGGACATATTCTTCTATATCTCCCTCTGGTCCCTCTTCCTTTATCCTCACCTTTTCCTTTCTATACCGGAGGGGAGGGGTCTGGGGGGAGCGGGACGGGAGGAGAATGCACGGAAATCTGCCCCTGGAGATGGGGGACAACGGGAAGGCTCTGTATTCAATTCAGTATGATTGTCTTAATACGTATCATCTACTATGTCAAACTTTTCTGTTTTGAGCACTGATTGTATCATAAAAGTGAAATGGTTTACATACGAAATTATTACTTTATAATGGTTAAAATTTGTAATATGATAAAAGAAAATGTAATAAAGACTAATAAATAAAAAAATAAAAAAAGATGCCAGTATTATTGTGCCATTCAGATGCCAGTAATATTGTGCCATTCAGATATCAGTCATATTGTGCCATTAAGATGCCAGTAATATTGTGCCATTTAGATGCCAGTAAAATTGTGCCATTCAGTTGCCAGTAAAATTGTGCCATTCAGGTGCCAGTAATATTGTGCCATTAAGATGCCAGTAATATTGTGCCATTCAGATGCCAGTAATATTGTGCCATTCAGATGCCAGTATCATTATGCCCTTCAGATGCCAGTATCATTGTGCCATTCAGATGCCAGTAATATTGTGCTATTCAGATGCCAGTAATATTGTGCCATTACAGTGCTCATTTTATTCCTCCCTCCTCCCACCTTCCCCAGTACTTAATGCTTGGCTGGTGCTCCGTGTCCCCGACGTCTCCTCTGTGATGTCACATCAAGTGTTTTTTAGGGGGTTTTCAGGCCACAGCAAACAAATTTAAACAGAACCATGCCCTGTGAAGAGGGAAAGCAAGGGCTGGGGGCACACGGGGCAGCTTCCTTGTGCCCCCCAGGAGTAACTGGGCCCAGGGCAGCTGCCCCGTTTGCCCCGCATTAAAGACGGCCCTGCCCAGGTCTAGATGGTATACACCCAAGGTCACTAAAAGCTTAGCCCAGATCTGGCCAGACTGTTATTTTTGGTTTAGGGATTCTTTCAGTTTATTTAAGTTCAGGTATTGTGCCACTAGGTTGGTATAAGGCAGATATAGTGCCCATATTTAAAAAGCAATCAGCTGGACAAATACAGGCCAGTGGGCTTGACATCGGTAGTGGGAGAAATAATTGAAGGGTTGCTAAAGGTATACATTCAAGAACTGAATTAGTGGGAGTCAACATTTTCTTGTGAAAGGCAAGTATATTCAAGCTTAATTGTTTTAAGTGCGTTCGAAATAACTAGAGTAACAGTAGATCGTATCCTAAGTCTCTATACATTTGACATACCTGCTGTACACTCCCTGTGTCCATGGGTCCGGCGACGATGGCGACTTCCGGGTTCGCCATGTGTTGCTCGTCGTCGGTCTACTCCTCCATCCATCTGCTGACAAATTCTCTGTATGGCGCGCAGACAAGAGTATACAGATATTTCCAAAGGCCGGTTAAACTCCGCCCCCTCAAGCATATGCCTTGGACACGCCCCCTCCACAGCATATAAAAGCCCACAACTAATCCCAGTACAATGCTCAGAGTTACTGTGCTATTGTGCTGTGCACATCGCTCCCCAAAGCTCCCTTGTTGTTTATACATATTCTGATCTCCAGTTGCCTGACCTTTGCCTGCCTACCGACCTTCCTGAATTCCGTTATCCTTTTTCGACCCTTGGCTTGATACTAACTACGCTGCTGATATATGGAACCCCATATTCATTGCATGTCATTTAACCCCTCGGCTTCCCTCCTCGACTAAGCAGCTCTCCGGTATCCTGACTAATTCTGACTTGAACTTCGACTACTCTTCAACATCTGTTCACCCATGCTAACAGTCATAACACAGAGAGTTCTGTTCCTCATTTTCCAGTTCTACTCCATGTATGCTGTCCCAGCAAGAGTGATTTCATTGCCACAACTCCATCCCTACAAAACGTGAGTAACTTTATTATAGAAAACTCTGAGCCTCCCCTATAATGGAGTTAGCTGGAATCACTGATGCTATTACAGCCTTAACATGTCAACTTTCTACCCTGACTCAAACCGTCCAGGATTTACAAGCTGGGCAAACCCATTTGCAATATCAGCTACATGATCTCCAAACTTCTTCTGTTATACCTGCTCCCATATGCCATCCTATCCATACAGAAGGAGCTACTGCCCCGGAACCCAAGGTATGCTTACCCGATAAATTCTCTGGGGATTGATCTAAATACAAAATCTTCATCACTTCCTGTCAATTGTTGCTTTCCTTACAACCTCGCACTTATACCTCTGATTACGTTAAGGTATGAACTGTGATAACCCTGCTTTCTGGAGAACCACAGAAGGTAAAGCAAGGTAAAAGACCCATGGAAGACTACTTTGCTGAATTTTGCATCCTAGCTGTTGAGAGTTCGTGGAATGAGGCTAAATTCCACCTGGGTTTATCAGAACATCTAAAGGATGAGTTGGCACGGATTGCCATTCCTACGGATCTGGAAGATTTGATTCATCAGGTTATACAGATGGATCGAATATTCCGAGAACGGTAAATGGAAAAGGCCACCATGACTCCTCCTTTTACTATAAGACGAACCTCACCACCCTCAACCACTTTTTCCCCAACAACAGCTTCCATCTCTAATGAGGAACCAATGCAGATTGGGTTTACTCGTGTGCCTCTTTCAGAGGCTGAAAAACTTTATAGGAGAAATAATTGTACTCATTTAACCAGATCCTCACGAGGTAAGACATCCATTCCTAATGTCTGCTTAAGTTCATCCTCTCTCATGGGTTTTCCTCATTTAATGGTGTATCTCCTACAGTGGGGAAATAAATCCAGTACAGTCCCAGCCATCATTGACTCCGGTGCCAGTTCTTCTTTTATTCATAAGGCGTTAGCAGATCGTCTTCGGATACCTTAGATCAAGAAAGATACCCCTTTATTCATACAAGTTGTTGATGGTACTCCGCTTACTTCTGGTCCTGTCCTCCATGAAACTTGACCTATCCTAACAACATTAGGAGAACATCATATTGAAGATCTAAGTTTCAATTTAGTTTCCTCTCCACTCTGCCCCATAATTATTGGTCTTTTGTGGTTGAGACAGCATAACCCCATTATTGATTAGACTCTTGGCACTCTCTCATTCCATTCCAAATTCTGTCACCAATCCTGTCTCCAACGTTCCAAACTATTGTGTACTACAATTGAAGAATCAAAAAGGGATTCCATCATCCCCGATTCATATATCATGTTTAAAGATCATGTTTTAAAGATAAAAAGGGAGCAGAAGTTTTACCTCCACAGAGACAGTATAACTGTCCTATAGATCTCTTACCCGGAGCCTTTCCTTTTGGGCATATCTATTCACTTTCTGAACCCGAATTACATCATCTCAAAACCTACATTGAAGAAAATCTCAAAAAAGGGTTCATTCATCCATCTACATCACCAGCAGGAGCTCCCATTTTTTTTGTAACCAATAAAGACGCCAGTCTACGCCCTTGCTTGGATTACCGAGAAATCAATAAAATCACTATTAAAAACAGATATCCTCTCCCTCTGATACCTGAATTGTTGGATCGTGTAAAAACAGCAAACATCTTCACCAAACTAGACCTACGTGGAGCATATAACCTTGTAAGAATGCGAGAGGGAGATGAGTGGAAAACTGCTTTTCAAAGTAGATACGGTCATTTTGAGTACTTGGTGATGCCTTTCGGGTTATGTAATGCCCCTGTCACTTTTCAGAATGTCCTCAATGATGTTTTCATAGACTACCTTGATTCCCCTCTTGTCATAAATTTGGATGATATCTTAATTTTTTCTTCCACTTTTGAAGAACATAGACAACACGTAAAAAAAGTTTTAGAGAGGCTTCGCTCTCACAACTTATACGCAGAATTGGAAAAATGTTTGTTTGAAGTTTCAAATGTCCATTTTTTGGAATACATTCTCAAACCAGGAGAAGTACTCATGGATCCAAAGAAAGTATCAGCAGTCCTAGACTGGTCCAGACCCACTGATAAAAAATCTGTCCAAAGATTTATTGGATTAGCAAACTATTACAGGAGATTCATCCGTTCTTTTCCCCATGTTATTTCTCCTATCCCAAAACTCACACAACAGAAACCATATTTTGTTTGGACCCCCGAAGCCGAACTTGTTTTTTCAGAATTAACGAAAAGATTCACTACAGCACCCATCCTTATTCAACCAGACGTCACTCAACCTTTTTATGGGGAGGTCGATGCATCCGATATAGCCGTAGGAGCTATCCTTTCCCAACGTCACAACATTACTGGAAAGTTACACCCCGTCGCCTATTTTTCAAGACATCTCACTCCTTTGGAATTTAACTATGGAATTTGTGACAAAGAATTACTATCTATAAAACAGGCCCTAGAAGAGTGGCGTCATCTTCTGGAAGGATCTGCACATCCATTAACTGTATACACCGATCATAAAAATTTAGAATACTTAAAAACAGCGATGAGATTGTGTCCACGTCAAGCACGTTCGTCTTTATTTTTTACTTGTTTTTTGTTACACATTACATACCGCCCTGCTTCAAAGAATATTAAAGCAGACGCTTTGTCTCGTCTACCAATCCTAGGAAAACAAGAAAAACACATCACTGATACTATATTACCATCTACGGTCTTTGTTACAATTGACAATAATCTCACTACCCAGCTTCTAAGAACATCGCTATTCCCACTACTTCTCCTCCTTTGTTATTTCTGAATGGACTTTATTATCATAACAACAAATTATTTGTACCCGAATCACTCAGATTACAGGTATTACTGGATTGCTATGATTCCATTCTCGCTGGACATGCTGGAATCCAAAAGACCACAGAATTACTACAAAGAAGATTTTGGTGGCCTTCACTTCGTCAAGATGTAACTCATTTTATAAAATCTTGTGAAACCTGTGCAAGAAATAAAACACCATGAACCAAACTCTACTTCACCCTCTCCCAATACCTTCAATACCTTGGACTGAGTTATCCATGGATTTCATCGTGGGCTTACCATCTTCCAAAAAATATAATACCATAATGGTTGTTATTAATCGTTTAATGAAGATGGCTCATTTTATTCCTACCACTGGACTCCCAAGTGCATCCACTTCAGCTTCTTTATTTATCTGCCATGTGTTTCGTCTCCATGGGTTACCCAGTATCATCACAACCGATAGAGGGGTTCAATTCACCTCCAGATTCGGAAAAGCCTTTTGTCACGAATTAAAAATCAAATCCTCCTTGTCTACTGTCTACCATCCACAAACAAACGGACAGACCAAAAAGGATCCTGGAACAATACCTACGATTTTATACAACCTACCTCCAGGATGATTGGTCTGAATATCTACCTATTGCAGAATTCTCTTATAACAACTATAACCAAACTTCAATAAAAATGTCTCCTTTTTTCTCCTGTAGAATCTTCCATCCCCAAGATTTCTGAACGTATCTCCAAGCTCAATCTTCAATTTCAAACCTTCCACCAAACTTTAGAAGACGCACAAAAGAGATACAAAAAGAATGCTGACATACACAGATCCATCTCCCCTCCTTACCAGATCGGTGACTAAGTCTGACTCTCCTCGAAAAGTATACGCCTCTCGTGTCCCTCGAAGAAGCTAGGACCGAAATATTTGGGACGTTTTTCTATTCTCAAATTTATAAATCCTGTTACTGTACAGCTTCAATTACCAGCTTCATTCCATATACATCCTGCTTTTCATGTTTATTTATTGAAGTCATGGGTTCGTAACAATTTTCCCTATCGTACTCCTCCAACACCTCCGCCTATTATAATAGATGCGGCAGAAGAATACGAAGTTAAAAAAATACTGGATTCACTATATAGAAGGAACAAACTGGAATACCTAATCCATTGGAAAGGTTATGGTCCTGAAGAGAGATCGTGGCAGCCTGCTCTCCATATTCATGCTCCTGTCTTAATACGGGCATTTCATAGGCGTTACCCTTGCAAACCCCTGCCGACTCGCACCCTGAGGTCCGGCAACGTCGGTCTCCTCCTCCATCCATCCGCTGACAGAGTGTCTGTATGGTTAAACTCCGCCCCCTCAAGCATATGTCATGGACACTCTCCCTCCACAACATATAAAAGCCCACAACAAATCCCAGTACAATTCTCAGAGTTACTGTGCTATTGTGCTGTGCATATCGCTCCCAAAGCTCCCTTGTTGTTTATACCTATTGAGATCTCCTGTTGCCTGAATTTTGCCTGTCTACCGACCTTCCTGAATTAATATCCTTTTTTGACCCTTGGCTTGATACTAACTACGCTGCTGATATCTGGAACCCCATATTTGTTGCATGTCATTTAACCCCTCTAACTTCTGGCTCCCTAGACCTCGGCTTCCCTCCTCGACTAAGCAGCTCTCTGGTATCCTGACTTATTCTGGCTTGAACTTCGACTACTCTTCAAAATCTATTCACCCATGCTAACAGTCATAACACAGAGAGTTCTGTTCCTCATTTTCCAGTTCTACTCCCTGTATGTTGTCTGAGCAAGAGTGAATTCATTGCCACAACTCCATCCCTACAAAACGTGAGTAACTTTATTACAATACATCACCAACATCAAGGGTCCAGGGAAGAGGCTTCAGTTCGTACATTTTTGAGATCAAGAATAGAACAAAACAGGGATGCTCCCTATCTCCATTGTTATATGCACTCTCAATAGAACCGTTGGCAGAGAACATAAGACAGGAAGGAGAAATAGAAGGAATTAAATTAGGAGACCATGAGTGCAAGTATTATTTTCCATGCCACAGTGTGCCCATTAATATGCCACAGTCAATTTGCCCATCAATATGCCAGTATTATTTTGTCATTAATATGCCAGTATTATTTTGCTATTAAGATGTCATAGACATTTTAGCCATTAATATGCCAGTATTATTGTACCATTCAGATGCCATTAATATTGGGCCATTAAGATGCCAGTATTATTTTGATATTCAGATGCCAGTATTATTTTGCAATTCAGATGCCAGTAATATTGTACCATTCAGATGCGAGTATTATTGTGCCATTCAGATGCCAGTAATATTGTGCCATTCAGATGCCAGTACTATTGTGCCATTAAGATGCCAATAATATTGTGCGATTAAGATGCCAGTAATACTGTGCCATTGATATGCCAGTATTATTGTGCCATTAAGATGCTTATTGTGCCATTAAGATGCAAGTAATACTGTGCCATTAAGATGCTTGTTTGCCAATACGATGCCAGTAATAGTTTGCCATTAAGAAGCAAGTAATATTGTGCCATTCAGATGTCAGTAATATTGTGCCATTAAGATGCCAGTATTATTGTGCCAGTAAGATGCCAGTAATATTGTGCAATTCAGATGTCAGTAATATTGTGCCATTAAGATGTCAGTAATATTGTGCCATTAAGATGCCAGTAATAGTTTGCAATTCATATGCCAGTTTTATTGTGCCATTAAAATGCCAGTATTTTTGTGCCATGTAGATGCCAGTAATATTGTGCCATTCAGTTACCAGTAATATTGTGCCATTAAGATGCCAGTATTAATGTGCCATTCAGATATCAGTAATATTGTGCCATTACGATGCCAGTAATATTGTGCCATTCAGATGCCAGTAATAGTTTGCAATTCAGATACCAGTATTATTGTGCCATGTAGATGCCAGTAATATTGTGCCATGTAGATGCCAGTAATATTGTGCCATTCAGATGTCAGTAATATTGTGCCATTAAGATGCCAGTAATATTGTGCCATTCAGATATCAGTCATATTGTGCCATTAAGATGCCAGTAGTATTGTGCCATTCAGATGTCAGTAATATTGTGCCATTAAGATGCCAGTAATAGTTTGCAATTCATATGTCAGTATTATTGTGCCATTAAGATGCCAGTATTATTGTGCCATGTAGATGCCAGTAATATTGTGCCATTCAGATGTCAGTAATATTGTGCCATTAAGATGCCAGTATTAATGTGCCATTCAGATGCCAGTAATATTGTGCCTTTCAGATATCAGTCATATTGTGCCATTAAGATGCCAGTAATATTGTGCAATTCAGATGTCATTAATATTGTGCCATTACGATGCCATTAATAGTTTGCAATTCATATGCCAGTATTATTGTGCCATGTAGATGCCAGTAATATTGTGTCATATAGATGCCAGTAATATTGTGCCATGTAGATGCCAGTAATATTGTGCCATTCAGTTGCCAGTAATATTGTGCCATTAAGATGCCAGTAATATTGTGCCATTAAGATGCCAGTATTAATGTGCCATTCAGATGCCAGTAATTTTGTGCCATTCAGATATCAGTAATATTGTGCCATTCAAATGCCAGTATATCTATTTTTTATGTTCCTATAACCCAAAAGCCTCACTAAGTTATATAGACAAAAGAAAGATGGAGAAGTTGTTTGCTGTTAGCATGGGCAATTAAGATCTCCCAGACATGAGTAGCAGGGAAACCTGTTTTTCCAGTTGTTAGCATGAGAAAGCTGGGTCTCCCAGTAGGGTTAGTCCAAGCCATAGGTGGGCTGGAAAGTAGGCTGGCTAAGGGCAGAGCAGAGAGGACAAAGCTAGTTAGAGTGGAGAGTCAGTAGTGATTTTTGATGCAGACATTGACCATGTAAGGTCCTGAAACACAGCAGCCAGAGGTTTTTACTCTATGCAAGGCTGCCATGTGGGTGATAGGCCCAGGAACTGATCTGAGGAGCCTGATTTTCAGCCGAGTGAATGCAGCCGTGTTTTTCCATGAAGCCAGTTCTCCATGCCTGCATTTTTTCCTGTTTCATATTTTCCATAAGCCTTTACCAGCTGTAGATAAGTATTCTGTATCATTTTATTTTTTATACAATATTTGTTTAATTTAGAAAACCATCTGAATAACCAACAAATAGTGTCTCTACTATTATTGTTGCATACTGTGTTAATTGCTACACTGCAGTTTTAAGTATCTAATAATTACTGATGTTTTAATTAGACCATGTTTGATTTGTTTATTTTGTAAGGACGAACTAACTTTAAAGCATGTTTTAATTAATCCTTGTGTGCCTTTTGTAAGGGTAACTAACTTTAAAACCGACCTTTAATTAAGACTTGTGTGTCCTTATAAGATATTCTTTGATTAAACATTATTATCTCTGCTAGTATTTGGGTGTGTATTGTCAATTTGTACATTAGTTAGTTAAGATATAACTTCTCCAAAATACCTTGTGTTTTTGTTATTTGCTGCTCAAATGCCATATGTGCACAGAGCTCTTAGACAGTTGCACTAAATAATTAGTGTGTTTGTGGGTTTGTGTTTTTGATAATGCTGCTTTACTGTTTAGTGTGGGCTTCACTGTATGTACACTGCCTGAGTCCTTTGTTAGTGTGTTATTGCAGATTCCATTTTGGATTCAGCACATGTACTTTCATACTCCATTTTGGAGTAAGCACATGTTCTGACACCATCTTGGAAATCTCAAAGCCACATGGTCTGACGCCATCTTGGAACTCCTAACAAAGACTCCATTTTGGATGTGTTTACAGTGCTTTTCACACTCACCTCTGGATTAACTTTAACACAGCGGTTGTTGTGAAACCTTGCAATTATTTTCATATAAACCCCTGAACCACAACACAATAATATTGTGCCATTCAGATGCCAGTAATATTGTGCAATTCAGATGGCAGTATCATTGTGCCATTCAGATGCCAGTATCATTGTGCCATTCAGATGCCAGTAATATTGTGCCATTACAGTGCTCGTTTTATTCCTCCCTCCTCCCCCTTCCCCAGTATTTACCACTTAGCTGCTGCTTCGTGTCACCGTTGTCTCCTCCGTGCAGTCTTCCCTCCTGCACAGAGGAGGGAAACACACTCACTGTATGTGATTTGATGTCACATCCGGTGTCAATTTTATTTAAATTTTTCCTGGAAAAAGCTGCGGATGTGGCTTGCCACAAAAAAAAGTTAAGCAGCGCAATGAGTTGTGAAGAGGGAAAGCAAGAGCTGGGGGCACACGGGCAGCTACCTTGGGCCTCCCAGGAGTAACTGGGCCCAGGGCAGCTGCCCAGTTTGCCCAGCATTAAAGTCGGCCCTGCCCAGGTCTAGATGGTATACACCCAAGGTCACTAAGAAGCTTAACCCAGATCTGGCCAGTCTGTTATTTTTGGTTTAGGGATTCTTTCAGTTTATTTAAGTTCAGGCATTGTGCCACTAGGTTGGTATAAGGCAGATATGGTGCCCATAATTAAAAAGCAATCAGCTGGACATATACAGGCCAGTGAGCTTGACATCGGTAGTGGGAGAAATAATTGAAGGGTAGCTAAAGGTATACATTCAAGAATTTAATTAGTTGGAGTCAACATTTTCTTGTGAAAGGCAAGTATAGTCAAACTTAATCTTAAGTGTGTTCGAAATAACTAGAGTAACACTAGATCATATCCTAAGTCTCTATACATCACCAACAGCAAGGGTGCAGAGAAGAGGCTTCAATTCTGAAATTTTTGAGATCAAGAATGAAACAAGACAGGGATGCTCCCTCTCTGTTTGTTATATGCACTCTCAATAAAACCATTGGCAGAGCACAAAAGACAGGAAGGAGAAATAGAAGGAATTAAATTAGGAGACCAGGAGTGAAAATTCTCTCTATTTGCAGATGATGTAGTCTTGACTATATCAAACTCAACAAAATCTTTAAGCATAGTATGTATACAAGAATTTAGTAATCTTTCCAGCTATAAACTCAAACTGAAAACCCCCCCCCACAAATAATTCATTACAATATCGGACAAGATCAACTGCAAGCTCTAAAAAATATATACTCCCTTAATTGGTCTAAAAATGAATTGAACTACTTAGGAGTTAAACTAAGTTTCAATTGGTATAATATAGTCAACAACAATTACAATACTCTATACCAGGAAGCTAAACAAACAATAAATAAATGGGGCAATATCTATATTTCCTGGCTATGGAGGATTAAAGCTCTTAGATCATACTTAATCCCAAAATTAAAATATATAATGAGAACTATACCAATGAGAGTACCCAAACAAACTCTACAAGAATTCCACAAACTGTTTATTAAATTTGTATGGGGACCACGTAATACCAAAATTAGAATATATAATGAGAACTATACCAATGAGAGTACCTAAACAAACTCTACAAGAATTCCACAGACTGTTTATTAAATTCGTATGGGGACCACGTAAGCCCAAAATATCCTTCGCTAACTTATCCAAAAACCTGAAAAAAGAAGGAAGAATGTTGTTTCCGAACGTATTTCATATTTATAACTCAATATTATTATTCCACCTTATGAGATGTACATTTGGAAACCAAGAAAACTGTCCTTGGTTAAAATATGAAAGACAATTATTAAAGTAAATAAATCCAATTTTTCTAATTTGGACAGATACACTGGTTTTTAAACAGATTGGACTAAACAACAACAAAATTGAAGAATTGTAAGAAGGAATTTGTGGGCTTAAGAGAAAATGGAAAATGAAATACCCCATCTCAGAATCTACTCCAATTGCAACACTAGTTATATACCTTCAAAATGTTAAAATCAAGAATTGGAAAGAAGTCGGACTAACACAAATTGGTGATTTATTTGAAAATGGGAGATTCATAGCCTTTCAAACATTATGCACAAACAATAAACTTTTCACACAATGAATATCTAACTTATTTGAAATTACACAATTTCTTAAAGAACAGAAGATTGGAACCTGAAAATGTTATGGATAAACTCTACAAAATAGATAATAAACAACATCTGATAGCTACAATAAGGAAAATTTGGCAAAAGACTAAAGAAGAAGAAAAGCTTGGGGGAATTATTAAGTGGGAAAAAGAGTTAGGAAAATAATTTCCTGCAAAAGAATGGAACCAGGCCTTCGAGCTCACAAACAAAACCATACATAGCATTCTTTTATATGAAAACTACTTAAAAATCACTGAGTACCAGCAAAATTGTCAAAGTTCCAAACCAACATGGAGATTGGAACGCATAGTCATTTTTGGTGGAACTGCAAAAGTTTATCCTCCCTTAAAGAGAAGTTACCTGAAATGTTCATTAGACTGGGATTCACAGAAGTGAAACTAACTCACCAACTCTTTTTATTCCATCTAGAATCCTCAAAGATTAGCTACCCCATGAAACAACTATTGGTCCACATTTTAACAGAAATAAAAATGTGTCAGCAAGGAACTGGAGATCCAGGGATATCCCTTCCTGGATGGATATCTCCTTATAAATAAACTATCAATGATTAATGTAAAAAGCAACATATTTAAATCTTGAAAAAATGGAGTTGTATATTACAATTTGGAAACCTTGAAATGAGGCCTTGGTATAATTATAATGGCCCCACGAATGTATCTTGAGAATTTCCAAGGGTTTGTATGCTGGCTGTTTGGAGAACACAAGCCCCTGGAAATACACGCGAGACATTGTGCCCCTGAGTGACAGGTGTGCACCGGATTGGCAGCACACCTGTCACACAGGGGTACGATATGTCCCTGATTTATACAAGTGTTAGTTCACATTGAAATTATAATTACTTAGGCTTTAAATCCCATTTCCATCAAGGGGGTTTACAGCTAGAACATAAAGAATAAGTAATTTTTCCTGGAAATGCTGGCACCCCCAAACACTGGATGGAATACAAGACAGTGCATTGATGCATATGTGTCAGAGGGCTTTGGTCAAAGAATGTAAAATGGAAATACATAGTGACCTTGCAAATACAAAATGTCATCCTATCATCCATATAGTCTCTCCTAGACTGAAACAATATGCAACACTGCATCATGTAATAAGAATGGCCAGTTAGATACATCCAATAAAACAAAATAGCTAGGTCTGTATGGGAAAAATAGTGTGTGAGAGATGCTTGATTAGAACAGACAGTACCTAATATTAGTCTTCCACATATGAGAGGGCCCATTCGGAACTCATACACTTTCTTATGCCTACTTGCACTGTTACAGAGGGAAAAAATGCATGAGCTAAATCAGTGAGGTACAGTTGGTACTCCTTAGCAGGGGCTCCTGTATATGTAGCCTCTTAATTATATATATTTGTATATTCCACTTTCACCACTAGGGGTATAAATGGTGAGTATACCCAGGATCATTGCTCTCCCTGATGTATGCCAGCAGCCTCCATTTTGTGTCAGTTTTTGGACATCCTTCTCTGTGTTAAAATCTTATTCTGTGTCCCTGAAGCTAAAAGAAAGTCCTTCACATTCCTTACTCTGTTATCTAGTATCACCGGAACAGATAAGGTGGGCATTGTTAGTGGTTTATGAGTCTCATTGTATTTCTGAAGACACAGCTGTGTCTATATACATACAAGAGGTGAAGGGTGGCTTCTCTTCAGCTTGCTAGCCCACCCAAACTGACAGACACAGACACACTGAGATTACTTGGATTTTAGATTTGAAGAATATAATAAGGGTTATTATAAACACACCCAGTTGATTCTAATCGCTCATTAAAATATATAATTATATCACACCTTCACGAATAAATATGTAAAGTATAATTAATCCTACATATTAATTAGAATATTGTTTTTAATTTTTTATTAGTGTGATATACATTTTATTATAAGTTTTTAGCTAATGTGAAATGATAAGAATATTGATAAGAATATTTACTCCAATTTGAAATTATATTAACACTTCTATATTTCAACATATATATTATCTCACATTATACTCACAATCCAGGTATAGCTATAATACATTACATCACCTCATTTAAATTAAACACACCCATTCATTCAATTGGCTAGAAGTTACAGAAACAGGGTGTGAATCAGAGATAAGGTTTGGTTGATAAGTTGATACTGGAGTTTGAGAGGGGGACCTGAGATACCTGAAAAGACCTGGGGAGACTGATTTGGGGAGAGCTGTCACTAGTGGGGTGAGAGATGGGAATGTTTTAGAAAAGGGCTGAGTCTCTCTCCTTCTGGGGAGAACTCAGGAATATGAGGCTTTTAATAGCACATGTTCACTATAACAATAGACATCTGCATACACATAGTATTGAGCTAAGTCCCAGGAGTAACTCCCATCATTCAATTCTTCAATGGAAGAAGTCTCAACTGCAAACCAACCTCTGCCGGTAATGTATAAATGTGGTAATTTGTTTCTAGCAAAATCTCCATTTTTATGGATGTCATTAGCATATATATTTGGGTAAATTAAACTTAAATCCCACAATTTCTGGGACCTATATGTTTCAGCCTGGTGTTTATCTGTCATCCTTTCTGCAGAAGGAAGCCAGAGGAATATCCTAGAAATATTAACAAAAGAACCATAAAGTTTTTTTTTTTTTTTTTCATATAATCTTTATTATTTTCTCAAATATAATATAAAAAAGACAAACAATCAAATCACATACATTACATTCTCAGTAGAGCTCGTATTATAATTAGCCCTTAATAGATTATATCCAGGATGACACATATCATAGTCGGTCCCCCAACCTCCCTGTCCACCACTCCACATTAACCCCACAGGGGTAGTGTCCCCGCTGTGGGGCGGGGAATCCGTATAGTTTGAATTACCAGATTCGGGCTCTGCATACCCATTGTAGGGAACATCGTTCATTCTCCTATCATTCAGCCAAACAGAACAAATCATCACCCAACATGCATTCATACCCATCCTACCGCGACGGTTCTCAGGGGGCGGGAGGGGGGGTTTAGGAGCTACATACCTTACTGACCTCACACCGTTTTCCTATATCTTGTCGGAATCCATCTTGAAATCACAAGGATTGCATTAAACCAGAAAGAGAGGGGAGGCACACTCTTTACTTACGATTAGTCCAGGGATGCTAACCAGCGTGCCCAGATTTTTCGGTATTTACATCTATTGGGCTCATGATTAGGGTTTAGGTAGAAATATTTTTCAGATTACGCCTGGAATTTTATCTGCCCCTTAATCTCTGACCATTGGGGGATCTCCACTTTCCTCCAGTACCGAGCGAGGCAGATTTTAAAGGCCGCCAAGATATTTATGATTAACGCTCTTCTATTAGGATCTTGGTCAGGCAATTCCAGGTGGAACAGAAAATTTTGTGGGGTAAGTTTTTATTTTTTCCCCCGGTGACCCAGTCCACTAACTCAGACACCTTTAGTCTTATCGGCTGTAAAAGGTCACAATCCCACCATATGTGAAATTGGGATCCTAATGATTTTTGGCATCGCCAGCAAAGGTTGTTGACACTTGGGTAAAATTTTGCCATACGAGCCGGGACTAAATACCACCTGTGCGTAAGTTTGTAGTATTGTTCTTGTATGCTGATACAATGTATCGCCTTTCTAATCTCGCACCAAGCTTTAAACCAATCTTAGATGGAAAATGATTTCCCCATTTCTAATTCCCATTGAGAAAATGCTAAAGATTTTCCAACCATCTCCTCCTCGGCAGAAAACCGTCGAGCCTTCGCTATTAGATTTTTATTACTAACAGAGATCAGAAAAGCTTCCAATGCAGTGCCCTCTGTGGGAGGATTTGCCTTAAAGAAGGATCTAATTCTAATAAAGTTAAAGAGTTCCGATCTTGGGAGGTTATAGCTTCCTGTCAGGGAATCGAAGGAGAGCATTGTGTCGTTCCTAAATAGATCTCCGATCGTTTTAATATCTACCGACAACCAGTTCGATAGAGACATGTTAGGTATACACAAGGTAAGTATCTGAAGGGGTGCTGCCTTTGATAAGGATTCTCTCGTACAAATTGAGGTCTCCAGACTGAACCAGCCTTTTTTATTATTAATATTTTGATTGTTCCATGCCATTGCATGCGTCAATTGTGCAGCTTCGTAGATTCTATGGAGGTCGGGATATCCCACTCCATCGTTGCTTAGCTTATGTTTGAGGATGTGGCTTGGAATACTAGGTTTTTTTGCTGACCAAGAAAATCTGGCAAAAAGGAGGTCGAACTCCTTCAGGACACTACTTGGGACACTATATGGTATGGTCCTGAATAGATAAACTAATTTGGGAAGTATATATGATTTGAGTATATTAATGCGTCCCATCCAAGATGTTTCTAGTTTTATCCATAGTGAGGTTAATTTCTGGAGATTTAGTAATAAGGTCTTATAATTAAAGGGCACTATTCTGTTTATTTGACTCCCTATTTTTATACCCAGATATTCTATATGCTCCTTCCCTTTCACCTTCCAACCAAGTAAGGCCAATATTCGTCGGTCCTCTACTGAGCAGCAAAGGGGTACAATTTGAGTTTTGAGAAGGTTAATCTTGTAGTTGGAATATGAACCATACATCTCTATGGCTTCCAATAAGGCCGGAACCGATGTTTGCGGGTGAGTCAGGGACAGAAGAACATCGTCCGAGTAGAGCGTTATAAGATGTTCCTCTGATCCTATCTGCACTCCTTTAATGTCCTCAAATACTGGGCAAATGGTTCCATTGTCAAAGCGTAGAGGAGAGGTGCCAAAGGCAGCCCTGTCTCGTCCCATTATGGATATTCAAAAACTCGGAAGCCAGAAAAGGACCCACAATTTTTGCCCAAGGTTTTGTATAGAGAGTCATTATCAGTTCATGGAATCTACCAGTTATGCTGAATGATTGGAGGGTTTCTGACATAAATCTCCAGTCCACCCTATCAAATGCTTTTTCAGCATCGAGTGCAACGAGGACTGTAGGGATTTTCTTTTGGTGAGCATATTCCATGATACCGAAAATCCGTCTGGTGTTTTCGAGCCCCTTTCTTCCTGGCATAAAGCTGGATTAGATCATGAATAACCCCTTTCAGACGGTTTGCCAACATTTTCGAAAAAAATTTCACATCTATATTAATTAGTGAAATGGGTCTATAATTACCCACCAATTCTGGGTCCTTTCCTGGCTTCGGAATCGGGGAGATTGCGGCCTCCAGCATCTCCTCAGGAAACTCATCCTCTCTACCGATTGTATTATAAAGTCTAACCAGCAGCGGGGAAATCACTGGCTCCAATATCTGATAAAAGAGTGTAGTAAAACCATCGGGTCCTGGAGCCTTACCACTTCTTTGTTCCCTTATGGTATTAACAACTTCAACTTTAGTGATCGGGTGACTAATAGAAGCTAGTTTGTCTGGTGAAAGATTAGGAAGATTCAGAGATCTCAGAAACTCCTTCAGATCCGATAAGTTTGTTGAAGGCAGGGGTAGACCATAGAACGCTTCATAGAACTCTTTAAAAGCGCCAGCAATTTTTTCAAGAGCAAGGATGGTCTTGCCTCCTTTAACTATTTTTTTAATTCTTGTTTGAGCAGTCTGTGCTTTTAGTTTCTTAGTCAGCTCTTTATTAGTTCTATTATTACTACAGTACCATCTGCTTTTCAGACGTTGCTGCATGGTTTCAGATTTCATTCTTAAAGCACTCTTAATCTGACCCTGTATTTCTTGTATTTCTCTAGTCCTTTGATCTGTTGTATCTATTTTGTTCTTCCTCTCCAGCCCAGCAAGGGTTATATAGAGGTCAGCTAGGTCTTTCCCTCTTAGTTTCTTTTGTTTTGCACCTTCCTTAATTAAGTGACCCCTCATAACACACTTTAATGTACACCATAGGGTCTGTTCAGACACCGATCCGTTATCATTGTCCTCGACAAAGGCTTTGTATTGCTCAAGTAGTCGCCTCCTAATATCATCGGAGGACACCACTCGATCATCCATTCTCCAGTTATTTCGAGTGCCGTATTGCGAGTTCCCCTTGATCTCAATTACCACCGGGGCATGATCAGACCAGGTGATATTCCCTATGTTGGCCCTGACGCATCTACTCAGCATGGAACCTCTCACCATGAAACAATCGATCCTAGAATAAGTTGCATGTACACGCGAAAAAAATGAGTAATCTTTGTCCCCTGGGTGGAGTGATCTCCATACATCGTAGAGTTTATTTCTGAACAGGCAAGCTGCGAAGGTCTCCGCTGCCTTCTTCATACGTAGCTCACCTTTTATAATCCTTTTAGATTGTCGGTCGAAGTTGGCAATTGCGTTAAAATCTCCAGCCATTATCAAAAAGCCTCTAGATATTTTTTCAATGGAATCAAGTGATGTATTCAGAAATCTAACAGTACCCTCCGAGGGAGCATAGAGGTTAACTGGGGTATAAATAACATCATTAAGTTTGCATACCAAAATCAGCCTACGGGCTTCCACGTCTGCTTCGTGGTGAATATATTCAAATTTGATCTTTGATGATATTAGTATGGCTACTCCCCTTTTTTTCTTAGACATAAGAGAGGCCGAAAACAAAATGGGGTACTTAGTATATTTCCAAAATTTGTCTCCCTCATGGGTCCAATGTGTCTCCTGTATGAAGGCAATGTCCACCCCGCCTTTAATCATGGTGTCATAGAGAAAGGCTCTTTTGTAAGAAGAGTTCAATCCCTGTGAATTCAGAGTCATCAATTTAAGGTGGGTCATAGTATATCTTCATTCCGCTCTCCTGAGCCTCCTTCCCCGCCTCCGTCCCCCAAGCCCCGCTGCGGCACCCATACCAGACACTTCCATTCAAACAATCAGACATCACACACAAGTTCACTCTAGTCAGAGAACCTGTCTCTAACCGAAGTGAGAGTTAAATCTCCCTTAAACCACCAGGGAGAGTGCGAGGAGGTGTGGGTCTGCTGGAGAGCCTAGTAATCTGTGGATTATATCCTACCTGTATACTCTCTCTCTCCCTCCCCCCCAAACTCCGTCTATCAAAGGTGAGCGTTCTACTGGAGATGAGGGCAGAGAGGATGAGGGAGAGGACCGACACATAATATTACAGATATCACGTATTCTTAATATCTGTTTAACTGGAATTCCCAGAATTGGATAACAATTTATGTACCCCTTATTAACAAAAGAAGAAAGGAGAAGGAAAGAGGAGAAGGGGGAAAAAAAAAGGAAAAAGGGGGAAAAGAAAAAAAATAAAAGAGGAGAAATACTGTTTCTGCCATAATCTCTCCACGAGATACCTCAGTTCATTCCTAATTTTTTGGTTTCAAGGAACCTGTTTCTTTACAACTGTAAGGTGCCTGAATTAGTAGGAGAACTGACCTGCTGTAAGTACCTAGTATTCCACATAGGATTCACTAGGTGCCCGAGTTAATAAGAAAACTGACCTACTATAAGTACCTAATACTCCACATAGAATTCAATTTCCATTCGCCTAATTATGTGCAAGTTACAGTACCTAATTTAGTTAGTATATAATACTATTCTAAGTGGGTGATATTTAGTTTCATACTGCTTCTACTATTTCACAAATTATTTGAATAATTAAATAGTTTAACATAAATACTGTTTCTACCCTAATCTCCCATCGAGATGCCTCAATTCATTCCTAATTTTTCTTCCCTTTGCTTTCTGTTTCAAGGAACCTATTTCTTTACCACTGTAAGGTGCCCGAGTTAATAAAAAAACTGTGCTGCTATAAGTACCTAGTGTTCCACATAGGATTCCATTTCCGTTCACCTAATTATGTGCAAGTTACAGTGCCTAATTTAGGTAGTGAGTTATTCTATTCAAAGTGAGTAATATATAATTTCATAGTCATTTAAACCCCTATATATATATAGAGTGCAGATGCTTAAGTAGATTCTCTTATTTAAATCCCCTAACATACTTATAAGCAATTTTGCCGTGCCTAATTTAAATATTAAGTTTACTATTCTAAGGTGAGTACAATTTAAATTTCAAAAGCAATTGTACCGGCTTACATTTATACGGTGCCTAATCTAATGATCCTTAGTGAAAGAGAGAGACAGGAAAGAAGTACTTTACCATTATAGAGTGCCTAATTTAAAAAAGTAATACATTAATATATCCAGAGTATCTACTATTTCACTAATTAGTTAAAAAGCATTAACATAATCATATGCATGTGCAAAAGAGAGAGAAGAAGAGAGAAAAAATAAAAAAAATAAAAAATTATCAGTTACCATTATAAAGTACCCAATTTCATTAAAAGATTAATTCATTACGCATTATGTAAACATTTACAGTGTCCATTCCAAATATTGTATTAGTCTATTCATCTTGAGTGGTAGTCAGTTTTCGTAAGATATTTAAACAACCTCTACATTTATAAATTCTGTATAATATCCCGATTGCAGAAACATGATTCACCAGACAGTTGTAAATACACGCAAGAAAATCTTCACCACAGAATACTATATGAATTTAACTATACCATTATAAAGCACAAACCAATATAAGATATAAATTGCATAACATTGGATTGGGTAAATCTCATTGTAAGACAAATCCGGGAAGTTTGATGTACGATTCCCATGATCCCGCCTTCTCTTTTGCATATCACAGAAATTCCACAAGCATGATTTGCTAAACAGTTGTAAGATGCAAACCAGGAAGACTTCTCAAAAATATGCCACATGAGTTTAACCAGACACTTTAAGGACCTACGCAAATATAACATGTCAGATTTAAGAAGCATAATATTAAATTGGGTCTGTAAATATTTCCAAACTCTTTGATTTAGGTCAGTAAGTATTTCCAAAATATTGATTTGGGTCTGAAGAAATTTCACAAAAAAAAAAAAAAAAATGTACTATTACGCATATATGCACAATTACAGTGTCAATTCCAGATGCTGTGTTTTGAACAATCTTTGCATTTATAAATTTTGTATAATATCCCAGCTGCCAAAACATGATTTCCCAATCCGTTGTAAGTGCGCAAAAAAAAAGTCTTAACGAAAGCATAACATATGAGTTTCGCTAAACCATTAAAAGACACAAACCAATACGAGATCTAAGTTGCCTAACATTGGATTGGGTAAATCGCAACTTAAGATAAATCCGGGAAGCTTGATGTACCATTCCCATGATCTTGCCTTCCCCTTTGCAAATCACGCAAATTCCCGAAACAAGCTTTACTAAGCAATTGTAAGGTACAAAACTTCCCAGAAATATGCCACTTGAGTTTCACCAGGCAATTCAAGGACCTACATAAATATAACATGTCAAATTTAAGGAGCATGCTATTGGATTAGGTCTGTAAATATTTCCAAAATGTTGGTTTAGGACTGTAGCAATTTCAAGGGGAGAAAAAAAGAAGAAAAAAAAAGGAAAAGAATCTTTTCCCCTGCTTCAGAATTTGTCGGTTTGATTAGATCGCTCTTATCTGCAGGTACGGTCCACTCCCTCTCGACTCTCAACTCCCTCATCCTCTATCGCTCTTATATTATGGAATAGATGTTACTTCATTAGGCCCCATTGCATCATTTTGTCTCTGGCTTGTTTGACATCCATACATATATAAAGTTTCTCCTTGTAGGTTATGCGGATTTTTGTGGGGAAACCCCAGGAGTAGGGTAAATTATTTTCCCTCAGGGATGCAGTTATCTCTGCAAATTTCCTCCTTGTCTGTCTAGTCGCCAGGGAGAGATCCGTGAAGAAGGTCAGATGTGAATTTTTTTTTGGCTTTGGTAGGTTTTTCCTATGTTCCTGTACCAACTCATCTTTAATTTTAAAGCTATTAAAGCAGACAATAACATCCCTAAGAGTGGTGTTTTGAGATAGATGGGCTGGTTTTGGAAGGCGATGTACCCTTTCAATGGGAGTTAAACCCAACAGGCTCTGATTTATATAGGTTGATAGTAATTCTGAGATATATTGATCAAGGTTAGTTATATCTTCAGCTATCCCCCTTATTTTCAGGTTGGATCTTCTCGATCGGTCTTCAATGTCTGCCACTTTGAGTTCCAATCTATTTATAATTGAGGTGGCCTCTTCGTTTTGTGATTGAAGATCTTGGATTTTCCCTTTTAGTGTTTCGATTTCATTTGCTTGTAGTTTTATAGAAACTTTAACTTGCGCAAACTCTTCCTTATTATCTGCTACCACCTTATCCAAATCGAGTTTTATCTTCATATATAGTGAGTCCAAAGCTGTTAATAAAGATGCTTGCGAAATATAATTGCTACAATCTTGGGGGGAAAGATCATCAGATGGAGCTGGAGAATTTTTGTCCTGCATGATAGAAATATTTGATTGATTTTTTGGCGAATAATATGAATCAATCGAGAGAGGCCTGGAGACTTTGTTTGACGATTTATTTTTCTCCAATTTATCATGTTTGTCCAGCTTTGGAGGCATGATCTTCACTTCAAAGCTGTACAACTTATGGGGAGAGGGGTGCTTTGTGTTTTTAATGGGAATCACAGTAGTCTCCTTAAGAGTGTCGCTCGTGTTATAGAGTGCTCTCAAGGCGGTACCTCGTTAAGACCCAATGACCCCGGGTTTCAGGTTCAGCATTGGTATATTTACAATTTTGTTGTCATATAGGTTCAGTTAACGGAAATTAAAGTACCTGTGCCTCTGGTTCCCTCACTTCTTCTGTCTGAGCAAAGCCCAGACTGATTGCGTGTAGAAACTTTGTTTGTCTACTTAATGATTAGACTTACAAGATAACATTCAGTTTTATTTGAGTTTTCTGTTTTAGTGTATGTAGCTTCAATTTTATAGTATAGCTGTTAAACTTTTTACTGAACTTCGTTAAGCTTTCCAGAATCAGTGCTTTTTCTTGGGAACCACAGTTTTGACAGACCAACTAGTGACTTCTCAGTTGTACAATCCCTCTTTTACATCCAGCCAGCATAAAGTTTTGTAAAATACTTGCGGTTATGCGATGATTAAATCATGCTTGTGGGGAAAAGTTCTGAGTTGTTGTTTTATGTAAAGCCTTTGTTTTGTTAATCCGTATCCGGGCAGACTTAGGAAGGTCCGACGACTGTGTAGCAACGCGCATCTAGGCTAGGCGGGGCAAACAGATTCAGCCCTCCGAACTCCAGCCTAGGGAAGGTCACAGTGCACCACCACAGGAGGGTATCCCGAATATTCCAAAAGTCTAGTATAGCCGCAATACGGTAAGTAGGTTGTCGGCGCTGAAAGTGAACTCAGTGTTGGGTCTCTATCGTCCTGCAGCTTCTCCAGCGCGCCACACCTCCCTCACACCATGCATCACGTAGCACGTCCTACGTCATCACGTCGCCCAAACCATAAAGTCTAGCTATTTACCCAAATATGTCATATCTAATCTCCAGAGATTATATAAGATTCTCATTCTTAGTCAAAGCTAGAATACATACATTATCATTTACCGAGCAGATTAAGAAATAGCCACCTTGAGTACTTATATGATTTAGTAATATTACCTTACCTAAGCAGAGTATATGTTGGTAATTTGTAGGTAATTATGGTGTACTATCATTAACCATTTTAAATACTAATCATAATCAATGTAGGTTGTATCTAAATAAAATGCATGGCCATCTTATGGTCAGAAACGTACTGCATAGTAAATTATTCTACATGCATGTTTATATAGGTACAGAGCTGCATAATTCATGTTTTGTCCTACTTACTCATGTTATAAGTCATACATGTGAATTATGATTAACATCTATTGATACTGTATTTTGTTGTTATGCTATTTTGCTTACCGTTTGATCTTTATTCTATGTTCAATAAATTCATTATTATTTTATTAATAATTGTTGCATTCTATTTACTTTTGTAAAAACGTCATCCAAACTCTCACATACATAATGGATTCTTGATATGGGTATTTTTAGTCGGACCCATATATATGAATCATACATTTTTCATATTTTTTATGATTCATAATTAATAACTCATATTCATATTTTTATGGTTATTAAATATCCGACAGCAAGTGTCCATCTAGACATCACTTCCTGTCCTTTTATTGCATTCTCCAGTGGCATTGTTCACTCGTAAGTGGATTTACGATTACTCTGTGTTTTAGAAGTGATCTAGCGGCTCCCAGATGCATCCTTCACCTCATAATTACACTTTATTTGGATGTATTATTCTGTTTAGTCAGCAAGTAACAAAATGGGCTATTTTTAATCTAATACATACTACATTATGGACATGTGCAAAACTACAATTTTCGTTTCGTTTTCGTCCATTCGGACCAAAATGTTATTTATTTAGTCTAAAACGAATTTCGTTCATTACTGCATTCGTTTCAGACGAAATTCATTCATTATTTTCGTTTCGTTTTATTCGTTCGGTTTGTAGACTTTCAGTTTATAGAATACATAGAATTCTATGTATTCTATAAACCGAAAGTCTATAAACCGAACGACCTTCGGTTTATAGACTTTCGGCTTATAGAATAGATAGAATTACATGTATTCTATAAACCGAAAGTCTATAAACCGAACGACCTTGATAATTCGTCCATTCGTCCATTCGTGCTATTGGCATTCTATAAACCGAAATAGAGTCGGTTTATAGAATACCAATAGCATTACATATACATTCCATAAACCAACATAATGAACGACTTTTGGTTTATGGCATGCATGTAATACTATTGGCTTTCTATAAACTGAAATAGAGTCCCCATTCATAAGAATTTCTTATGAATGGGGACTCTAGTTCGGTTTATAGAAAGCCAATAGTATTACATGTATTCTATAAGCCGAAAGTCTATAAATCAAAGGTCGTTCGGTTTATAGACTTTCGGTTTATAGAATACATGTAATTCTATCTATTCTATAAACCGAAAGTCTATAAACCGAACGACCTTCGGTTTATAGACTTTCGGCTTATAGAATACATAGAATTCTATGTATTCTATAAACCGAAAGTCTATAAACTGAACGACCTTTGGTTTATAGACTTTCGGCTTATAGAATAGATAGAATTACATGTATTCTATAAACCGAAAGTCTATAAACCGAACGACCTTTGATTTATAGACTTTCGGCTTATAGAATACATGTAATACTATTGGCTTTCTATAAACCGAACTAGAGTCCCCATTCATAAGAAATTCTTATGAATGGGGACTCTATTTCAGTTTATAGAAAGCCAATAGTATTACATGCATGCCATAAACCAAAAGTCGTTCATTATGTTGGTTTATGGAATGTATATGTAGTGCTATTGGTATTCTATAAACCGACTCTATTTCGGTTTATAGAATGCCAATAGCACGAATGGACGAATGGACGAATTATTTTCGTTTATTAACCATTCTTTAATTCGTCTTTCGTTAGTTTAGCATTTTCGTTGTTCATTTTTCGGACGAATGGACGAAAATGCTATTTTCGTACGAAAATGCATTCATCCAAAAACAAATGCACATGTCTACTACATTATGTCTGTAGCCTCTTGTTGCACTTTTGTCTTCTAGTATCAGTGTGGGCATTTGCTCAGGGCCTACCATCAGTGGAGCACCCCCCCTCCCCCCCCCCACACACTGAGCCAGTCTTCCCTAACAAAAAATGGACAAAATGTTGAGAGCTGAAAAAGCCTTAATGAGAGGTAAAGAGACCAACATATTTCCTAACTGGGGCCACCTTGTATTACCACTGTCCGGGCATGAAACTGGGAAGGATGAACAGAGGAGATGGAAATTCCACTTGGAGGGACATGTGGGTGGGGAGAGCAAATATGGTAAGATAATAGCTTGTGTACCTTTTGATAATGCTTTGATATAATTGTAAAGATAGAGGGTACTGAGAGAAGAATGGACTATTGAAAGCTCTGTCTGGGGTTCCCCAGTGACTTACGGCAGCATTTTTTTCTAGGCATGATTAGCCCAGATGAACACCTCTTGTAATGGCTATACAAATTGATGTTTATTCTATATTCATGTGAAGATAGATAACATAAGTACCATTACATTTGGTTATAGTAACAACCCTTACCCTTCATTACTGGGCAATGGTAACATCCTCAGGATTTACTTGAAAAGGAGAATGCATCTTTACTGGTGATATATGTTGTTGCTATTATTAAAAAAACGTAAAAGGGATCTAAAAAAATAGCTGAAATACTATATAGTGATATCCACAAGAGGGTAACCATGATACTAACAAAAAGATCTGATAAACATGTGTGGAATCGTTTCCAATTAAGACATAACTTTTATTGGCAACAAGTAAAAATCCTACACAAATAACAAACAAGGTAAGTGAAAACACATGAATAAAGTGAAATAAAATAAATCTTGCAAACCCCTAATTATAAATGTTTAGGACAGACATTCCGAAGGGTAACAATGGGGTGGATGCAAGATCAGTAAAGGTACAATTTGGCCACGGAAAAAGTAAAGATTATTGTCAATATCAGTGTATACTTGGGGTTAATATTGTAGAAAGACCAATTACTGAAGGGGAACCTAGGTCCTTATCTGCCACCTGTGCAACATTGTATAATTAAATTTATCCAACCAATCAGAGTGCTCTGTGTCATTTTATAGAGAGTGGGAAAGTTCAAAAAAACACTTCAAAAAGTGTAAAATGACACAGAGCACTCTGATTGGTTGGATTAAAATCCAACCAATCAGAGTGCTAACCATTTTAAACAGAGTGGGAAAATTGAAAAAAACTTTCCCACGTTGTGTAAAATGACACAGAGCACTCTGATTGGTTGGACTGAAATCCAACCAATCAAAGTGCTCTATGCTTAATTGCAGGGCGAGAGAAGGGTTTATAAGCCTTCCCCCGTCCTGCAGAGCTCAGTCTGCATGGGGCCCTCCATGGGTGAAGTTAGATTTTTTTTTCCACCCGTGGATTTTTTTTTTGCTCTCAGGTTTTTTTTTAACTATTATGGATTTTTATTTGGCCTTTTTTGGGGCTGAAGAAAGAAAAAAGAAGATGGATTTTTTTTCACTCGTGGATTTTTTTTTTTTTGCGCTCAGTTTTTTTTTGCGGCGCTTATTATGGTTTTTTATTTGGCCTTTTTTGGGGCTGAAGAAAGAAAAAAGAAGAATGAAGAAAGAAGACCTCAAATGGTAAGTATAATTTTATTATTAGGGTGAGGGGAGGTAGGTAGGAATTTTTTATTTTATTGGGGGGGGGGGGGTGTAAGTGACTAGGGGCTGGGCACTTTTAGTCACTTTATTTGTGGTCCCCACCTGCCGCTCATGGGTGGGCACTAGGTCAATTGACCTATATGTATGAATGGGGACACTCTTACCCACATTTTACTTCATTTTGCAGCCCTCTAGCCCTTTCCAGGACTTTTTTAGTGGTATTTTAGTGGCCAAAAGTTCGTGTCCCCATTGACTTCAATGGTGTTCGGGGTCAAGTTCGAGCACGGACCCGGACATAGTAATGAATA
Organism: Pelodytes ibericus; assembly: GCA_036172795.1. NCBI lineage: Eukaryota > Metazoa > Chordata > Amphibia > Anura > Pelodytidae > Pelodytes > Pelodytes ibericus. Next base: position 55,616,112 of record CM069865.1, on the reverse strand, counting down.
GAGTTGAGCGGACACCTGAATGTTCGGGTTCAGCAGGTTCGGCCGAACTTCAAAAAAATGTCCGGTCCATGCTCGAACTTGACCCCGGACTTGACCACGAACACGAACCCCATTGAAGTCAATGGGGACACAAACTTTTGGCCACTAAAATGCCTCTAAAAAAGTCCTGGAAAGGGCTAGAGGGCTGCAAAATGAAGTAAAATGTGGGTAAGAGTAGGACAAGTGCCCTGCAAGCAAATGTGGATAGGTAAATAACTTAAAATAACATAAAATACATGCAAATTACAAATACAGCTGAGCCATAAAATAGCACTAGATGGAATCTTTGATTTTAGCTTTGGAAGAACATAAATCTAAATCTAAAGCATGGCTGCCAGGAGGATCAACAGAATTATCCATTTGAGAGAGGGTTGGTTTGCAGGGTATTCTCTTTTAGTTTATACTATGTGACCCATAGGTTGAGGAGGTGGTGTAGGTGGAAGCGGCGCTGGAGGAAGAGGAGGAGGAAGTAGCCAGAATTTTTCAAAGTGCGCTGTGAGTACAGTATTGGACTGTTCTATTTGACTCTCAGATATGAAGTGCACCGCAAGATGCAAATGTACTATTTAGCACCTAAAACTATTAGAATTTTTCAAAGTATGCTGTAAGCACCGTATTGGACTATTCTATTTGACTCTCAGATATGAAGTGCACCGCAAGAAGCAAATGTACTATTTACCACCCAAAACTATTAGAATTTTTCAAAGTGCGCTGTAAGCACAGTATTTGATGGTTCTATTTGACTCTCAGATATGAAGTACACCGCAAGACGCAAATGTACTATTTACCACCCAAAACTATTAGAATTTTTCCAAGTGCGCTGTAAGCACAGTATTTGACGGTTCTATTTGACTCTCAGATGTAATACATGTAATGCTATTGCTATTTTATAAACTGAAATAGAGTCCCCATTCATACGAATAGGTCAATTGACCTATTCGTATGAATGGGGACTCTATTTCGGTTTATAGAAAGCCAATAGCATTACATGTATTCCATAAACCGAAAGTCTATAAACTGAAAGAGATTCGCTTTATAGACTTTCGGTTTATAGAAAGCCCATAGCATTACATGCATTCTATAAAACGAAAGTCTATAAACTGAAAGAGATTCGGTTTATAGACTTTCGGTTTATAGAAAGCCCATAGCATTACATACAATGTATATGTATGTTATGCTATAGGCTTTCTGATTGTTTGCCCTGCAGCCTTTCAAAACGCGCCATTAAATCGCCGAACCCCGAACTCCAACCTGAAGATACAGTGAAATGTCCGTGTTTGGGTTCGGGGTCCAAAAAACGTAATGTTCGGTACGAACCCAAACAGTGCGGTTCGGGTTCACTCAACACTAGTAATGAATACAATGTGATACCAAATAAGTACTTAGGCTGTCAGAACCAATTTTGCTATGATTGAGTCTTGAATTTGTTGAATCTATATGCTGTGGTTAGCAATGGATATTTAGGATCCAGCCTGTACAGGTAAGTATTTGCACATAGATAAATAGTAGAGATATTTACTGATACCAAATAAGTACTTGGGCTGTCAGAACCAATTTTGCTATGATTGAGTCTTGAATTGGTTAAATCTATATGCTGTAGTTAGCAATGGATGTTTAGGATACAGCCTATCCAGAATAAATGTAAATATAAGGGCTGGATATGGGGCTAAACTAAAATAGATTATTGGCCCACAGCATCACATAATCTAGTTTAGTTTAGCCCCATATCCAGCCCTTATATTTATATTTATTCTTTCCGGTTGGTTCATTCTTCATCTCCTTTTAATAGCCAACACTTCACCAATAACAATCAGGATATGTCTTAACGTGATCTGCCCATACCATCATATGATTTGACAAGCTAGATCAGTATTTACTATTACTGACAGTATATCCCCTTGAGCCTCTTTTATTATCTATTAACCTCTCCAGTTTTTAACCCCCAGTACAACTGGGACATATACTTAGCTTAGTGACTAACTGTACACTAAGTGATTGGTAGCGGCTAGTTCCTATCCAGTAGAAGGACCCTGGTGACATCAGCAGACCATATGAAAATGTGGTCACATGGTACAGGTAACTACAGGAAGCAGCAAAGCGGGAGATTGTAATCAATGGAGATGGTGTGCTGATCCCTGCTCTGCCATGCTGATCCCTGCTCTGCCATTCTGACCCCTGCTCTGCTATGCTGATCTCTGCTATGCTGATCCCTGCTCTGCTATGCTGATCGCTGCTCTGCTATGCTGATCCCTGCGCTGCTATGCTGATCCCTGCTCTGCTATGCTGTCCCTTCTCTGCTCTGCTATGCTGTCCCTTCTCTGCTATGCTATGTTGATCCCTGCTCTGCTGATCCCTGCTGATCCCTGCTCTGCTATGCTGATCCCTGCTCTGCTATGCTATACTGATCCCTTCTCTGCTATGCTATGTTGATCCCTGCTCTGCTGATCTCTGCTCTGCTCTGCTGATTCCTGCTCTGCTCTGCTGATTTCTGCTCTGCTATGAAGATCGCTGCTCTGCTATGATGATCGCTGCTCTGCTCTGCTGATCCCTGCTCTGCTGATCCCTGCTCTGCTCTGCTATGCTGATCCCTGCTCTACTATGCTGATCCCTGCTCTGCTATGATTATCCCTACTCTGCTATGATGATCCCTGCTCTGCTATGATGATCCCTGCTCTGCTGATCCTTGCTCTTCTCTGCTGATACCCGTTCTGCTCTGCTGATCCCTACTCTGCTCTGCTATACTGATCCCCGCTCTGCTGATCCCTGCTCTGCTCTGTTGATCCCTGCTCTGCTCTGCTGATCCCTGCTCTGCTGATCTCTGCTCTGATCTGCTGATCCTTGCTCTGCTGATCCGTGCTCTGCAGGTCCTTGCTCTGCCGTGCCGAGCTCATCCCTGCTCTGCCGTGCCGAGCTGATCACTGCTCTGCCGTGCTGAGCTGATCCCTGAGCACAGAGCACATCAGGAACCGGCACGGATCGGCACGGCAGAGCGCAACAGGGATCGGCATGGCAGAGCACAGCACAGTAGTGATCAGCACGGCAGAGCAGCGCTGGTCCCTGCTGTGCAGATCTCTGCTCTGCCGTACTGCTCCCTACTGCCCGATGCTGTGCCGCTCCCTACTGCCCTATGCTGTGCCGCTCCTTACTGCCCTTTGCTCTGCCGCCCCTTACTGCCCTATGCTGTGCTGCTCCGTGCTGCCCTATGCTGTGCCGCTCCCTGCTGCCCAATGCTGTGCCGCTCCCTGCTGCCCAATGCGTGCAGCTCACTGCTGCCCTATGCCGTGCCGCTCCCTGCTGCCCTATGCCGTGTCGCTCCCTGCTGCCCTATGCCGTGCCGCTCCCTGCTGCCCTATGCCGTGCCGCTCCCTGCTGCGCTGCCGTGCCACTCCCTGCTGCTGTGCCGTGCGTGCCGCTCCCTGCTGCGCTTCTGTGCCGTGCCGCTCCCTGCTGCGCACTCCCCCCTCACACACACACACCTCGCATATACACTCCCCCCCCCACACACACACCTCGCATATACACTCCCTCCCCACACACACACCTCGCATATATACTCCCCCACACACACACCTTGCATATACACTCCCCCCACACACACACCTCGCATGTACACTCCCCCCCACACACACACCACGCATATGCACTCCCCCCACACACACACCTCGCATATACACTCCCCCACGCCACACACCTCGCATATACACTCCCCCCCACACACACACCACGCAGATATACTCCCCCCCCACACACACACCTCGCAGATACACTCCCCCCCACACACACCTCGCATATACACTCCCCCCCACACACCTCGCATACACAATACCCCCCACACACACCTCGCATATACACTCGCCCCCACACAAACATACCTCGCCTATACACTCCCCACCACACAATCACACCTCGCATATACACTCCCCCCCACACACACACCTCGCATATACACTCCCCCCCACACACCTCGCATAAACACTCCCCCCCACACACCTCGCATATACACTACCCCCACACACCTCGCATATACACTCCCCCCCAACACACACACCTCGCATATACACTCCCCCCTCACACACACACCTCGCATATACACTACCCCCCACACACACACCTCGCATATAAACTCCTCCCACACACACTTCACATATGCACTCTACCCCCCCACACACACCTCGCATATACACTACCCCCCAAACACACCTCGCATTTGCACTCCCTTCCACACACACACCTCGCATATACACTCCCTCCCACACACACACACACCTCGCATATACACTCCCTCCCACACACACACACACCTCGCATATACACTCACCCTCCCCACACACACACCTCGAATGTACACTCCTCCCCCCCACACAAACCTCACATATACACTCCTCCCCCACACACACACCTCGCATGTACACTCTTCCCCCACACACACCTTGCATATACACTCCCCCCACACACACACCTGGCATATACTCTCCCCCCTTTACACCTCGCATATACACTCCCCCCCACACTTACACCACGCATATACACTCCCCCCACACACACACCTCGCATATACACTCCCCCCACACACACACCTCGCATATACACTCCCCCACACACACACCTCGCAGATACACTCCCCCCCACACACACACCTCGCAGATACACTCCCCCCCCACACACACCTCGCATATACACTCCCCCCACACACCTCGCATACACACTACCCCCCCACACACACCTCGCATATACACTCCCCCCCACACAAGCATACCTCGCCTATACACTCCCCACCACACAATCACACCTCACATATACACTCCCCCCCACACACACACCTCGCATATACACTCCCCCCCACACACACACACTTCGCAGATACACTCCCCCCCCACACACACCTCGCATATACACTCCCCCCCACACACCTCGCATACACACTACCCCCCCACACACACCACGCATATACACTCCCCCCCACACAAACATACCTCGCCTATACACTCCCCCCCACACACACACCTCGCATATACACTCCCCCCCACATACCTCGCATAAACACTCCCCCCCACACACCTCGCATAAACACTCCCCCCCACACACCTCGCATATACACTACCCCCCACACACATCGCATATACACTCCCCCCAACATACACACCTCGCATATACACTCCCCCCTCACACACACACCTCGCATATACACTACCCCCCACACACAAACCTCGCATATACACTCCTCCCACACACACTTCGCATATGCACTCTACCCCCCCCCACACACCTCGCATATACACTACCCCCAACACTCACCTCGCATATGCACTCCCTTCCACACACACACCTCGCATATACACTCCCTCCCACACACACACACCTCGCATATATACTCCCTCCCACACACACCTCGCATATAAACTCCCCCCCACACACACTTCACATATACACTCCCCCACCACACACACACCTCGCATGTACACTCACCCTCCCCACACACACACCTCACATATACACTCCTCCCCCCCACACACACCTCACATGTACACTCCTCCCCCACACACACCTTGCATATACACTCTCCCCCACACACCTTGCATATACACTCCCCCCACACACACACCTGGCATATACACTCCCCCCTTTACACCTCGCATATACACTCCCCCCCACACTTACACCTCGCATATACACTCCCCCCCACACTTACACCTCGCATATACACTCCCCCCCACACACCTAGCATATACACTCCCCCCACACACACTTCGCATATACACTCTCCCCCCCACACACACCTCACATATACACTACCCCCCACACACCTAGCATATACACTCCCTCCTCGCATATACACTCCCTCCCACAAACACACACCTCGCATATACACTCCCTCCCACAAACACACACCTCGCATGTACACTCACCCTCCCCACACACACACCTCGCATGTACACTCCTCCCCCCCACACACACCTTACATATACACTCCAACCCCCCACACACACCTCGCATGTACACTCCCCCCATACACACACCTGGCATATACACTCCCCCACGTACACCTCGCATATACACTCCCCCCACACTTACACCTCGCATATACACTCCCCCCCACACTTACACCTCGCATATACACCCCCCCACACACACACCTTGCATATACACTACCCCCCACACACCTCGCATATACACTCCCTCCTTGCATATACACTTCCTCCTACAAACACACACACACCTCACATATACACTCCTTCCCACAAACACACAAACACCTCGCATATACACTCCCTCCCACAAACACACACCTCGCATGTACACTCACCCTCCCCACACACACACCTCGCATGTACACTCCTCCCCCCCACACACACCTTACATATACACTCCACCCCCCACACACACCTCGCATGTACACTCCTCCCCCCCACACACCTTGCATATACACTCCCCCCACACACAAACCTGGCATATACACTCCCCCACGTACACCTCGCATATACACTCCCCCCACACTTACACATCGCATATACACTCCCCCCCACACTTACACATCGCATATACACCCCACACACACACACCTTGCATATACACTACCCCCCACACACCTCGCATATACACTCCCTCCTTGCATATACACTTCCTCCCACAAACACACACACACCTCACATATACACTCCTTCCCACAAACACACACACACACCTCGCATATACACTCCCTCCCACACACACACACACACCTCGCATATACACTCCCTCCCACACACACACACCTCGCATATACACTCCGTCCCACACACACACATACCTTGGATATACACTCCCTCCCACACACACACACACCTCTCATATACACTCCCTCCAACACACACCTCGCATATACACTCCTCCCCCACACACACCTCGCATATACACTCCCCCCCACACACACACCTCACATATACACTCCCCCACACACACACTTCGCATATACACTCTCCCCTACACACACCTCGCATATACACTCCTCCCACACACACACCTCGCATATACACTCCCCCATACACACACTTCGCATATACACTCCCTCCCACAAACACACAGACACCTCGCACATACACTCCCTCCCACACACACACCTCGCATATACACTCCCTCCAACACACACACACACACACACACCTCGCATATACCCTCCCCCCCACACACACCTCGCATATACACTCCCCCCACACACACACCTCGCATATACACTCCCCCATACACACACTTCGCAAATATACTCCCTCCCACACACACACACACACACCTCGCATATACACTCCCTCCCACAAACACACACACACCTCGCATATACACTCCCCCCACACACACACTTCGCATATGCACTCCCCCACACACACACTTAGCATATACACTCCCTCCCACACACACACACCTCGCATATACACTCCCCCCCACACTTACACATCGCATATACACCCCCCACACACACACCTTGCATATACACTACCCCCCACACACCTCGCATATACACTCCCTCCTTGCATATACACTTCCTCCCACAAACACACACACACCTCACATATACACTCCTTCCCACAAACACACACACACCTCGCATATACACTCCCTCCCACACACACACACACACCTCGCATATACACTCCCTCCCACACACACACTTCTCGCATATACACTCCCTCCCACACACACACATACCTTGGATATACACTCCCTCCCACACACACACACACCTCTCATATACACTCCCTCCCACACACACCTCGCATATACACTCCTCCCCCACACACACCTCGCATATACACTCCCCCCCACACACACACCTCACATATACACTCCCCCACACACACACTTCGCATATACACTCCCCCCCATACACACCTCGCATATACACTCCTCCCACACACACACCTCGCATATACACTCCCCCATACACACACTTCGCATATACACTCCCTCCCACAAACACACAGACACCTCGCACATACACTCCCTCCCACACACACACCTCGCATATACCCTCCCCCCCACACACACCTCGCATATACACTCCCCCCACACACACACCTCGCATATACACTCCCCCATACACACACTTCGCAAATATACTCCCTCCCACACACACACACACACACCTCGCATATACACTCCCTCCCACACACACCTCTCACATACACTCCCTCCCACAAACACACACACACCTCGCATATACACTCCCTCCATCCCACACACACCTCGCATATACACTTCCTCCCACACACACACACACCTCGCATATATACTCCCTCCCACACACACCTTGCATATACACTCCCTCCCACACACACACCTTGCATATACACTCCCACCCACACACCTCGCATATACACTCCCTCCCACACACACCTCGCATATACACTCCCTCCCACACACACCTCGCATATACACTCCCCCCCCACACTTCTCGCATATACACTCCCCCCCCACACACACACCTCGCATATACACTCTCCCACATACACACACTTCACAAATACACTCCCTCCCCCCCCACACACCTCGCATATAGACTACCCCCCACACACACCTCGCATATGCACTCCCTTCCACACACACACCTCGCATATACACTCCCTCCCACACACACACACCTCGCATATATACTCCCTCCCACACACACCTCGCATATACACTCCCCCCCACACACACTTCACATATACACTCCCCCACCACACACACACCTAGCATGTACACTCACCCTCCCCACACACACACCTCACATATACAGTCCTCCCCCACACACACACCTCGCATGTACACTCCTCCCCCACACACACCTTGCATATACACTCTCCCCCACACACCTTGCATATACACTCCCCCCACACACACACCTGGCATATACACTCCCCCCTTTACACCTCGCATATACTCTCCCCCCCACACTTACACCTCGCATATACACTCCCCCCACAAACACACTTCGCATATATACTCTCCCCCTCACACACACCTCACATATACACTACCCCACACACACCTAGCATTTACACTCCCTCCTCGCATATACACTCCCTCCCACAAACACACACACACCTCACATATACACTCCTTCCCACAAACACACACACACCTCGCATATACACTCCCTCCCACACACACACACACACCTCGCATATACACTCCCTCCCACACACACACACCTCGCATATACACTCCCTCCCACACACACACATACCTTGGATATACACTCCCTCCCACACACACACACACCTCGCATATACACTCCCTCCCACACACACACACCTCGCATATACACTCCCTCCCACACACACAAATACCTTGGATATACAATCCCTCCCACACACACACACCCCTCTCATATACACTCCCTCCCACACACACCTCGCATATACACTCCTCCCCCACACACAGCTCGCATATACACTCCCCCCCCACACACACACCTCACATATACACTCCCCCACACACACACTTCGCATATACACTCCCCCCCACACACCTCGCATATACACTCCTCCCACACACACACCTCGCATATACACTCCCCCATACACACACTTCGCAAATACACTCCCTCCCACACACACACACACACCTGGCATATAAACTCCCTCCCACACACACCTCGCATATACACTCCCTCCCACAAACACACACACACCTCGCACATACACTCCCTCCCACACACACACCTCGCATATACACTCCCTCCAACACACACACACACCTCGCATATACCCTCCCCCCACTCACACCTCGCATATACACTCCCCCCACACACACACCTCGCATATACACTCCCCCATACACACACTTAGCAAATATACTCCCTCCCACACACACACACACACACACCTCGCATATACACTCCCTCCCACAAACACACACACCCCTCGCATATACACTCCCCCCACAAACACACTTCGCATATGCACTCCCCCACACACACACTTAGCATATACACTCCCTCCCACACACACACACCTTGCATATACACTCCCTCCCACACACACACCTTGCATATACACTCCCACCCACACACCTCGCATATACACTCCCTCCCACACACACCTCGCATATACACTCCTTCCAACACACACCTCGCATATACACTCCCCCCCACACTTCTCGCATATACACTCCCCCCCCACACACACACCTCGCATATACACTCTCCCCCATACACACACTTCGCAAATACACTCCCTCCCACACACACACACCTCGCATATACACTCCCTCCCACACACACCTCGCATATACACTCCCTCCCACAAACACACACACACCTCGCATATACACTCCCTCCCACACACACACCTTGCATATACACCCCCTCCCACACACACACACACACCTCGCATATACACTCCCTCCCACACACACCTTGCATATACACTCCCTCCCACACACACACCTTGCATATACACTCCCCCCCACACACCTAGCATATACACTCCCCCCACACACACTTCGCATATACACTCTCCCCCCCACACACACCTCACATATACACTACCCCCCACACACCTAGCATATACACTCCCTCCTCGCATATACACTCCATCCCACAAACACACACCTCGCATATACACTCCCTCCCACAAACACACACCTCGCATGTACACTCACCCTCCCCACACACACACCTCGCATGTACACTCCTCCCCCCCACACACACCTTACATATACACTCCAACCCCCCACACACACCTCGCATGTACACTCCTCCCCCCCACACACCTTGCATATACACTCCCCCCACACACACACCTGGCATATACACTCCCCCACGTACACCTCGCATATACACTCCCCCCACACTTACACCTCGCATATACACTCCCCCCCACACTTACACCTCGCATATACACCCCCCCACACACACACCTTGCATATACACTACCCCCCACACACCTCGCATATACACTCCCTCCTTGCATATACACTTCCTCCTACAAACACACACACACCTCACATATACACTCCTTCCCACAAACACACAAACACCTCGCATATACACTCCCTCCCACAAACACACACCTCGCATGTACACTCACCCTCCCCACACACACACCTCGCATGTACACTCCTCCCCCCCACACACACCTTACATATACACTCCACCCCCCACACACACCTCGCATGTACACTCCTCCCCCCCACACACCTTGCATATACACTCCCCCCACACACAAACCTGGCATATTCACTCCCCCACGTACACCTCGCATATACACTCCCCCCACACTTACACATCGCATATACACTCCCCCCCACACTTACACATCGCATATACACCCCCCACACACACACCTTGCATATACACTACCCCCCACACACCTCGCATATACACTCCCTCCTTGCATATACACTTCCTCCCACAAACACACACACACCTCACATATACACTCCTTCCCACAAACACACACACACACCTCGCATATACACTCCCTCCCACACACACACACACACCTCGCATATACACTCCCTCCCACACACACACACCTCGCATATACACTCCGTCCCACACACACACATACCTTGGATATACACTCCCTCCCACACACACACACACCTCTCATATACACTCCCTCCCACACACACCTCGCATATACACTCCTCCCCCACACACACCTCGCATATACACTCCCCCCCACACACACACCTCACATATACACTCCCCCACACACACACTTCGCATATACACTCTCCCCTACACACACCTCGCATATACACTCCTCCCACACACACACCTCGCATATACACTCCCCCATACACACACTTCGCATATACACTCCCTCCCACAAACACACAGACACCTCGCACATACACTCCCTCCCACACACACACCTCGCATATACACTCCCTCCAACACACACACACACACACACACCTCGCATATACCCTCCCCCCCACACACACCTCGCATATACACTCCCCCCACACACACACCTCGCATATACACTCCCCCATACACACACTTCGCAAATATACTCCCTCCCACACACACACACACACACCTCGCATATACACTCCCTCCCACACACACCTCTCACATACACTCCCTCCCACAAACACACACACACCTCGCATATACACTCCCTCCCACAAACACACACACACCTCGCATATACACTCCCCCCACACACACACTTCGCATATGCACTCCCCCACACACACACCTCGCATATACACTCCCTCCCACACACACACACCTCGCATATACACTCCCCCCCACACTTACACATCGCATATACACCCCCCACACACACAACTTGCATATACACTACCCCCCACACACCTCGCATATACACTCCCTCCTTGCATATACACTTCCTCCCACAAACACACACACACCTCACATATACACTCCTTCCCACAAACACACACACACCTCGCATATACACTCCCTCCCACACACACACACACACCTCGCATATACACTCCCTCCCACACACACACTTCTCGCATATACACTCCCTCCCACACACACACATACCTTGGATATACACTCCCTCCCACACACACACACACCTCTCATATACACTCCCTCCCACACACACCTCGCATATACACTCCTCCCCCACACACACCTCGCATATACACTCCCCCCCACACACACACCTCACATATACACTCCCCCACACACACACTTCGCATATACACTCCCCCCCATACACACCTCGCATATACACTCCTCCCACACACACACCTCGCATATACACTCCCCCATACACACACTTCGCATATACACTCCCTCCCACAAACACACAGACACCTCGCACATACACTCCCTCCCACACACACACCTCGCATATACACTCCCTCCAACACACACACACACCTCGCATATACCCTCCCCCCCACACACACCTCGCATATACACTCCCCCCACACACACACCTCGCATATACACTCCCCCATACACACACTTCGCAAATATACTCCCTCCCACACACACACACACACACCTCGCATATACACTCCCTCCCACACACACCTCTCACATACACTCCCTCCCACAAACACACACACACCTCGCATATACACTCCCTCCATCCCACACACACCTCGCATATACACTTCCTCCCACACACACACACACCTCGCATATATACTCCCTCCCACACACACCTTGCATATAAACTCCCTCCCACACACACACCTTGCATATACACTCCCACCCACACACCTCGCATATACACTCCCTCCCACACACACCTCGCATATACACTCCCTCCCACACACACCTCGCATATACACTCCCCCCCCACACTTCTCGCATATACACTCCCCCCCCACACACACACCTCGCATATACACTCTCCCACATACACACACTTCACAAATACACTCCCTCCCCCCCCACACACCTCGCATATAGACTACCCCCCACACACACCTCGCATATGCACTCCCTTCCACACACACACCTCGCATATACACTCCCTCCCACACACACACACCTCGCATATATACTCCCTCCCACACACACCTCGCATATACACTCCCCCCCACACACACTTCACATATACACTCCCCCACCACACACACACCTAGCATGTACACTCACCCTCCCCACACACACACCTCACATATACAGTCCTCCCACACACACACACCTCGCATGTACACTCCTCCCCCACACACACCTTGCATATACACTCTCCCCCACACACCTTGCATATACACTCCCCCCACACACACACCTGGCATATACACTCCCCCCTTTACACCTCGCATATACTCTCCCCCCCACACTTACACCTCGCATATACACTCCCCCCACAAACACACTTCGCATATATACTCTCCCCCTCACACACACCTCACATATACACTACCCCACACACACCTAGCATTTACACTCCCTCCTCGCATATACACTCCCTCCTCGCATATACACTCCCTCCCACAAACACACACACACCTCACATATACACTCCTTCCCACAAACACACACACACCTCGCATATACACTCCCTCCCACACACACACACACACCTCGCATATACACTCCCTCCCACACACACACACCTCGCATATACACTCCCTCCCACACACACACATACCTTGGATATACACTCCCTCCCACACACACACACACCTCGCATATACACTCCCTCCCACACACACACACCTCGCATATACACTCCCTCCCACACACACAAATACCTTGGATATACAATCCCTCCCACACACACACACCCCTCTCATATACACTCCCTCCCACACACACCTCGCATATACACTCCTCCCCCACACACAGCTCGCATATACACTCCCCCCCACACACACACCTCACATATACACTCCCCCACACACACACTTCGCATATACACTCCCCCCCACACACCTCGCATATACACTCCTCCCACACACACACCTCGCATATACACTCCCCCATACACACACTTCGCAAATACACTCCCTCCCACACACACACACACACCTGGCATATAAACTCCCTCCCACACACACCTCGCATATACACTCCCTCCCACAAACACACACACACCTCGCACATACACTCCCTCCCACACACACACCTCGCATATACACTCCCTCCAACACACACACACACCTCGCATATACCCTCCCCCCACTCACACCTCGCATATACACTCCCCCCACACACACACCTCGCATATACACTCCCCCATACACACACTTAGCAAATATACTCCCTCCCACACACACACACACACACACCTCGCATATACACTCCCTCCCACAAACACACACACCCCTCGCATATACACTCCCCCCACAAACACACTTCGCATATGCACTCCCCCACACACACACTTAGCATATACACTCCCTCCCACACACACACCTCGCAGATACACTCCCACACACACACACACCTCGCATATACACTCCCTCCCACACACACCTCTCACATACACTCCCTCCCACAAACACACACACACCTCGCATATACACTCCCTCCATCCCACACACACCTCGCATATACACCCCCTCCCACACACACACACACACCTCGCATATACACTCCCTCCCACACACACCTTGCATATACACTCCCTCCCACACACACACCTTGCATATACACTCCCACCCACACACCTCGCATATACACTCCCTCCCACACACACCTCGCATATACACTCCTTCCAACACACACCTCGCATATACACTCCCCCCCACACTTCTCGCATATACACTCCCCCCCCACACACACACCTCGCATATACACTCTCCCCCATACACACACTTCGCAAATACACTCCCTCCCACACACACACACCTCGCATATACACTCCCTCCCACACACACCTCGCATATACACTCCCTCCCACAAACACACACACACCTCGCATATACACTCCCTCCCACACACACACCTTGCATATACACCCCCTCCCACACACACACACACACCTCGCATATACACTCCCTCCCACACACACCTTGCATATACACTCCCTCCCACACACACACCTTGCATATACACTCCCACCCACACACCTCGCATATACACTCCCTCCCACACACACCTCGCATATACACTCCCTCCCACACACACCTCGCATATACACTCCCCCCCCACACTTCTCGCATATACACTCCCCCCACACACACACACCTCGCATATACACTCTCCCCCATACACACACTTCGCAAATACACTCCCTCCCACACACACACACCTCGCATATACACTCCCTCCCACACACACCTCGCATATACACTCCCTCCCACAAACACACACACACCTCGCATATACACTCCCTCCCACAAACACACACACACCTCGCATATACACTCTCCCCCATACACACACTTCGCAAATACACTCCCTCCCACACACACACCTTGCATATACACTCCCACCCACACACCTCGCATATACACTCCCTCCCACACACACCTCGCATATACACTCCCTCCCACACACACCTCGCATATACACTCCCCCCCCACACTTCTCGCATATACACTCCCCCCCCACACACACACCTCGCATATACACTCTCCCCCATACACACACTTCGCAAATACACTCCCTCCCACACACACACACCTCGCATATACACTCCCCTCCCACACACACCTCGCATATACACTCCCTCCATTACACACCTCGCATATACACTCCCTCCCACAAACACACACACACCTCACATATACACTCCGTCCCTCCCACACACACCTCGCATATACACTCACTCCCACACACACCTGTGTGTGTGTGGGAGGGAGTGTATATACACTCCCTCCCACACACACACACCTTGCATATCCACTCCCTCCCACACACACACACACCTTGCATATACACTTCCTCTCCCCCACACACACACCTTGCATATACACTCCCTCCCCCACACACACACACACCTCGCATATACACTCCCTCCCACACACACACCTCGCATATACACTCCCTCCCACACACACACACACCTTGCATATACACTCCCTCTCCCCCCCATACACACCTTGCATATACACTCCCTCCCCCCCACACACACACCTCGCATATACACTCCCTCACACACCTTGCATATACACTCCCTCCCACACACACACCTCACATATACACTCCCTCCCAAACACATACCTCGCATATACACTCCCTCCCACACACACCTCGCATATACACTCCCTCCCACACACACACACACACCTCGCATATACACTCCCTCCCACACACACACACCTCGCATATACACTCCGTCCCACACACACACATACCTTGGATATACACTCCCTCCCACACACACACACACCTCTCATATACACTCCCTCCAACACACACCTCGCATATACACTCCTCCCCCACACACACCTCGCATATACACTCCCCCCCACACACACACCTCACATATACACTCCCCCACACACACACTTCGCATATACACTCTCCCCTACACACACCTCGCATATACACTCCTCCCACACACACACCTCGCATATACACTCCCCCATACACACACTTCGCATATACACTCCCTCCCACAAACACACAGACACCTCGCACATACACTCCCTCCCACACACACACCTCGCATATACACTCCCTCCAACACACACACACACACACACACCTCGCATATACCCTCCCCCCCACACACACCTCGCATATACACTCCCCCCACACACACACCTCGCATATACACTCCCCCATACACACACTTCGCAAATATACTCCCTCCCACACACACACACACACACCTCGCATATACACTCCCTCCCACAAACACACACACACCTCGCATATACACTCCCCCCACACACACACTTCGCATATGCACTCCCCCACACACACACTTAGCATATACACTCCCTCCCACACACACACACCTCGCATATACACTCCCCCCCACACTTACACATCGCATATACACCCCCCACACACACACCTTGCATCTACACTACCCCCCACACACCTCGCATATACACTCCCTCCTTGCATATACACTTCCTCCCACAAACACACACACACCTCACATATACACTCCTTCCCACAAACACACACACACCTCGCATATACACTCCCTCCCACACACACACACACACCTCGCATATACACTCCCTCCCACACACACACTTCTCGCATATACACTCCCTCCCACACACACACATACCTTGGATATACACTCCCTCCCACACACACACACACCTCTCATATACACTCCCTCCCACACACACCTCGCATATACACTCCTCCCCCACACACACCTCGCATATACACTCCCCCCCACACACACACCTCACATATACACTCCCCCACACACACACTTCGCATATACACTCCCCCCCATACACACCTCGCATATACACTCCTCCCACACACACACCTCGCATATACACTCCCCCATACACACACTTCGCATATACACTCCCTCCCACAAACACACAGACACCTCGCACATACACTCCCTCCCACACACACACCTCGCATATACACTCCCTCCAACACACACACACACCTCGCATATACCCTCCCCCCCACACACACCTCGCATATACACTCCCCCCACACACACACCTCGCATATACACTCCCCCATACACACACTTCGCAAATATACTCCCTCCCACACACACACACACACACCTCGCATATACACTCCCTCCCACACACACCTCTCACATACACTCCCTCCCACAAACACACACACACCTCGCATATACACTCCCTCCATCCCACACACACCTCGCATATACACTTCCTCCCACACACACACACACCTCGCATATATACTCCCTCCCACACACACCTTGCATATACACTCCCTCCCACACACACACCCTGCATATACACTCCCACCCACACACCTCGCATATACACTCCCTCCCACACACACCTCGCATATACACTCCCTCCCACACACACCTCGCATATACACTCCCCCCCCACACTTCTCGCATATACACTCCCCCCCCACACACACACCTCGCATATACACTCTCCCACATACACACACTTCACAAATACACTCCCTCCCCCCCCACACACCTCGCATATAGACTACCCCCCACACACACCTCGCATATGCACTCCCTTCCACACACACACCTCGCATATACACTCCCTCCCACACACACACACCTCGCATATATACTCCCTCCCACACACACCTCGCATATACACTCCCCCCCACACACACTTCACATATACACTCCCCCACCACACACACACCTAGCATGTACACTCACCCTCCCCACACACACACCTCACATATACAGTCCTCCCCCACACACACACCTCGCATGTACACTCCTCCCCCACACACACCTTGCATATACACTCTCCCCCACACACCTTGCATATACACTCCCCCCACACACACACCTGGCATATACACTCCCCCCTTTACACCTCGCATATACTCTCCCCCCCACACTTACACCTCGCATATACACTCCCCCCACAAACACACTTCGCATATATACTCTCCCCCTCACACACACCTCACATATACACTACCCCACACACACCTAGCATTTACACTCCCTCCTCGCATATACACTCCCTCCCACAAACACACACACACCTCACATATACACTCCTTCCCACAAACACACACACACCTCGCATATACACTCCCTCCCACACACACACACACACCTCGCATATACACTCCCTCCCACACACACACACCTCGCATATACACTCCCTCCCACACACACACATACCTTGGATATACACTCCCTCCCACACACACACACACCTCGCATATACACTCCCTCCCACACACACACACCTCGCATATACACTCCCTCCCACACACACAAATACCTTGGATATATAATCCCTCCCACACACACACACCCCTCTCATATACACTCCCTCCCACACACACCTCGCATATACACTCCTCCCCCACACACACCTTGCATATACACTCTCCCCCACACACCTTGCATATACACTCCCCCCACACACACACCTGGCATATACACTCCCCCCTTTACACCTCGCATATACTCTCCCCCCCACACTTACACCTCGCATATACACTCCCCCCACAAACACACTTCGCATATATACTCTCCCCCTCACACACACCTCACATATACACTACCCCACACACACCTAGCATTTACACTCCCTCCTCGCATATACACTCCCTCCCACAAACACACACACACCTCACATATACACTCCTTCCCACAAACACACACACACCTCGCATATACACTCCCTCCCACACACACACACACACCTCGCATATACACTCCCTCCCACACACACACACCTCGCATATACACTCCCTCCCACACACACACATACCTTGGATATACACTCCCTCCCACACACACACACACCTCGCATATACACTCCCTCCCACACACACACACCTCGCATATACACTCCCTCCCACACACACAAATACCTTGGATATATAATCCCTCCCACACACACACACCCCTCTCATATACACTCCCTCCCACACACACCTCGCATATACACTCCTCCCCCACACACAGCTCGCATATACACTCCCCCCCACACACACACCTCACATATACACTCCCCCACACACACACTTCGCATATACACTCCCCCCCACACACCTCGCATATACACTCCTCCCACACACACACCTCGCATATACACTCCCCCATACACACACTTCGCAAATACACTCCCTCCCACACACACACACACACCTGGCATATAAACTCCCTCCCACACACACCTCGCATATACACTCCCTCCAACAAACACACACACACCTCGCACATACACTCCCTCCCACACACACACCTCGCATATACACTCCCTCCAACACACACACACACCTCGCATATACCCTCCCCCCACTCACACCTCGCATATACACTCCCCCCACACACACACCTCGCATATACACTCCCCCATACACACACTTAGCAAATATACTCCCTCCCACACACACACACACACACACCTCGCATATACACTCCCTCCCACAAACACACACACCCCTCGCATATACACTCCCCCCACAAACACACTTCGCATATGCACTCCCCCACACACACACTTAGCATATACACTCCCTCCCACACACACACACCTTGCATATACACTCCCTCCCACACACACACCTTGCATATACACTACCACCCACACACCTCGCATATACACTCCCTCCCACACACACCTCGCATATACACTCCTTCCAACACACACCTCGCATATACACTCCCCCCCACACTTCTCGCATATACACTCCCCCCCCACACACACACCTCGCATATACACTCTCCCCCATACACACACTTCGCAAATACACTCCCTCCCACACACACACACCTCGCATATACACTCCCTCCCACACACACCTCGCATATACACTCCCTCCCACAAACACACACACACCTCGCATATACACTCCCTCCCACACACACACCTTGCATATACACCCCCTCCCACACACACACACACACCTCGCATATACACTCCCTCCCACACACACCTTGCATATACACTCCCTCCCACACACACACCTTGCATATACACTCCCCCCCACACACCTAGCATATACACTCCCCCCACACACACTTCGCATATACACTCTCCCCCCCACACACACCTCACATATACACTACCCCCCACACACCTAGCATATACACTCCCTCCTCGCATATACACTCCCTCCCACAAACACACACCTCGCATATACACTCCCTCCCACAAACACACACCTCGCATGTACACTCACCCTCCCCACACACACACCTCGCATGTACACTCCTCCCCCCCACACACACCTTACATATACACTATAACCCCCCACACACACCTCGCATGTACACTCCTCCCCCCCACACACCTTGCATATACACTCCCCCCACACACACACCTGGCATATACACTCCCCCACGTACACCTCGCATATACACTCCCCCCACACTTACACCTCGCATATACACTCCCCCCCACACTTACACCTCGCATATACACCCCCCCACACACACACCTTGCATATACACTACCCCCCACACACCTCGCATATACACTCCCTCCTTGCATATACACTTCCTCCTACAAACACACACACACCTCACATATACACTCCTTCCCACAAACACACAAACACCTCGCATATACACTCCCTCCCACAAACACACACCTCGCATGTACACTCACCCTCCCCACACACACACCTCGCATGTACACTCCTCCCCCCACACACACCTTACATATACACTCCACCCCCCACACACACCTCGCATGTACACTCCTCCCCCCCACACACCTTGCATATACACTCCCCCCACACACAAACCTGGCATATACACTCCCCCACGTACACCTCGCATATACACTCCCCCAACACTTACACATCGCATATACACTCCCCCCCACACTTACACATCGCATATACACCCCACACACACACACCTTGCATATACACTACCCCCCACACACCTCGCATATACACTCCCTCCTTGCATATACACTTCCTCCCACAAACACACACACACCTCACATATACACTCCTTCCCACAAACACACACACACACCTCGCATATACACTCCCTCCCACACACACACACACACCTCGCATATACACTCCCTCCCACACACACACACCTCGCATATACACTCCGTCCCACACACACACATACCTTGGATATACACTCCCTCCCACACACACACACACCTCTCATATACACTCCCTCCCACACACACCTCGCATATACACTCCTCCCCCACACACACCTCGCATATACACTCCCCCCCACACACACACCTCACATATACACTCCCCCACACACACACTTCGCATATACACTCTCCCCTACACACACCTCGCATATACACTCCTCCCACACACACACCTCGCATATACACTCCCCCATACACACACTTCGCATATACACTCCCTCCCACAAACACACAGACACCTCGCACATACACTCCCTCCCACACACACACCTCGCATATACACTCCCTCCAACACACACACACACACACACACCTCGCATATACCCTCCCCCCCACACACACCTCGCATATACACTCCCCCCACACACACACCTCGCATATACACTCCCCCATACACACACTTCGCAAATATACTCCCTCCCACACACACACACACACACCTCGCATATACACTCCCTCCCACAAACACACACACACCTCGCATATACACTCCCCCCACACACACACTTCGCATATGCACTCCCCCACACACACACTTAGCATATACACTCCCTCCCACACACACACACCTCGCATATACACTCCCCCCCACACTTACACATCGCATATACACCCCCCACACACACACCTTGCATATACACTACCCCCCACACACCTCGCATATACACTCCCTCCTTGCATATACACTTCCTCCCACAAACACACACACACCTCACATATACACTCCTTCCCACAAACACACACACACCTCGCATATACACTCCCTCCCACACACACACACACACCTCGCATATACACTCCCTCCCACACACACACTTCTCGCATATACACTCCCTCCCACACACACACATACCTTGGATATACACTCCCTCCCACACACACACACACCTCTCATATACACTCCCTCCCACACACACCTCACATATACACTCCTCCCCCACACACACCTCGCATATACACTCCCCCCCACACACACACCTCACATATACACTCCCCCACACACACACTTCGCATATACACTCCCCCCCATACACACCTCGCATATACACTCCTCCCACACACACACCTCGCATATACACTCCCCCATACACACACTTCGCATATACACTCCCTCCCACAAACACACAGACACCTCGCACATACACTCCCTCCCACACACACACCTCGCATATACACTCCCTCCAACACACACACACACCTCGCATATACCCTCCCCCCCACACACACCTCGCATATACACTCCCCCCACACACACACCTCGCATATACACTCCCCCATACACACACTTCGCAAATATACTCCCTCCCACACACACACACACACACCTCGCATATACACTCCCTCCCACACACACCTCTCACATACACTCCCTCCCACAAACACACACACACCTCGCATATACACTCCCTCCATCCCACACACACCTCGCATATACACTTCCTCCCACACACACACACACCTCGCATATATACTCCCTCCCACACACACCTTGCATATACACTCCCTCCCACACACACACCTTGCATATACACTCCCACCCACACACCTCGCATATACACTCCCTCCCACACACACCTCGCATATACACTCCCTCCCACACACACCTCGCATATACACTCCCCCCCCACACTTCTCGCATATACACTCCCCCCCCACACACACACCTCGCATATACACTCTCCCACATACACACACTTCACAAATACACTCCCTCCCCCCCCACACTCCTCGCATATAGACTACCCCCCACACACACCTCGCATATGCACTCCCTTCCACACACACACCTCGCATATACACTCCCTCCCACACACACACACCTCGCATATATACTCCCTCCCACACACACCTCGCATATACACTCCCCCCCACACACACTTCACATATACACTCCCCCACCACACACACACCTAGCATGTACACTCACCCTCCCCACACACACACCTCACATATACAGTCCTCCCCCACACACACACCTCGCATGTACACTCCTCCCCCACACACACCTTGCATATACACTCTCCCCCACACACCTTGCATATACACTCCCCCCACACACACACCTGGCATATACACTCCCCCCTTTACACCTCGCATATACTCTCCCCCCCACACTTACACCTCGCATATACACTCCCCCCACAAACACACTTCGCATATATACTCTCCCCCTCACACACACCTCACATATACACTACCCCACACACACCTAGCATTTACACTCCCTCCTCGCATATACACTCCCTCCCACAAACACACACACACCTCACATATACACTCCTTCCCACAAACACACACACACCTCGCATATACACTCCCTCCCACACACACACACACACCTCGCATATACACTCCCTCCCACACACACACACCTCGCATATACACTCCCTCCCACACACACACATACCTTGGATATACACTCCCTCCCACACACACACACACCTCGCATATACACTCCCCCATACACACACTTCGCAAATACACTCCCTCCCACACACACACACACACCTGGCATATAAACTCCCTCCCACACACACCTCGCATATACACTCCCTCCCACAAACACACACACACCTCGCACATACACTCCCTCCCACACACACACCTCGCATATACACTCCCTCCAACACACACACACACCTCGCATATACCCTCCCCCCACTCACACCTCGCATATACACTCCCCCCACACACACACCTCGCATATACACTCCCCCATACACACACTTAGCAAATATACTCCCTCCCACACACACACACACACACACCTCGCATATACACTCCCTCCCACAAACACACACACCCCTCGCATATACACTCCCCCCACAAACACACTTCGCATATGCACTCCCCCACACACACACTTAGCATATACACTCCCTCCCACACACACACACCTCGCAGATACACTCCCACACACACACACACCTCGCATATACACTCCCTCCCACACACACCTCTCACATACACTCCCTCCCACAAACACACACACACCTCGCATATACACTCCCTCCATCCCACACACACCTCGCATATACACCCCCTCCCACACACACACACACACCTCGCATATACACTCCCTCCCACACACACCTTGCATATACACTCCCTCCCACACACACACCTTGCATATACACTCCCACCCACACACCTCGCATATACACTCCCTCCCACACACACCTCGCATATACACTCCTTCCAACACACACCTCGCATATACACTCCCCCCCACACTTCTCGCATATACACTCCCCCCCCACACACACACCTCGCATATACACTCTCCCCCATACACACACTTCGCAAATACACTCCCTCCCACACACACACACCTCGCATATACACTCCCTCCCACACACACCTCGCATATACACTCCCTCCCACAAACACACACACACCTCGCATATACACTCCCTCCCACACACACACCTTGCATATACACCCCCTCCCACACACACACACACACACCTCGCATATACACTCCCTCCCACACACACCTTGCATATACACTCCCTCCCACACACACACCTTGCATATACACTCCCACCCACACACCTCGCATATACACTCCCTCCCACACACACCTCGCATATACACTCCCTCCCACACACACCTCGCATATACACTCCCCCCCCACACTTCTCGCATATACACTCCCCCCACACACACACACCTCGCATATACACTCTCCCCCATACATACACTTCGCAAATACACTCCCTCCCACACACACACACCTCGCATATACACTCCCTCCCACACACACCTTGCATATACACTCCCTCCCACAAACACACACACACCTCGCATATACACTCCCTCCCACAAACACACACACACCTCGCATATACACTCTCCCCCATACACACACTTCGCAAATACACTCCCTCCCACACACACACCTTGCATATACACTCCCACCCACACACCTCGCATATACACTCCCTCCCACACACACCTCGCATATACACTCCCCCCCCACACTTCTCGCATATACACTCCCCCCCCACACACACACCTCGCATATACACTCTCCCCCATACGCACACTTCGCAAATACACTCCCTCCCACACACACACACCTCGCATATACACTCCCCTCCCACACACACCTCGCATATACACTCCCTCCATTACACACCTCGCATATACACTCCCTCCCACAAACACACACACACCTCGCATATACACTCCGTCCCTCCCACACACACCTCGCATATACACTCACTCCCACACACACCTGTGTGTGTGTGGGAGGGAGTGTATATACACTCCCTCCCACACACACCTTGCATATCCACTCCCTCCCACACACACACACACCTTGCATATACACTCCCTCTCCCCCACACACACACCTTGCATATACACTCCCTCCCCCACACACACACACACCTCGCATATACACTCCCTCCCACACACACACCTCGCATATACACTCCCTCCCACACACACACACACCTTGCATATACACTCCCTCTCCCCCCCATACACACCTTGCATATACACTCCCTCCCCCCCACACACACACCTCGCATATACACTCCCTCACACACCTTGCATATACACTCCCTCCCACACACACACCTCACATATACACTCCCTCCCAAACACATACCTCGCATATACACTCCCTCCCACACACACCTCGCATATACACTCCCTCCCACACACACACACACACCTCGCATATACACTCCCTCAGACACACACACCTCGCATATACACTCTCTCCCACACACACACATCTCACATATACACTCCCTCCCACACACACACCTCGCATATACACTCCCTCCCAAGCACAGCCACAAACACACATCTCACATATACACTCCCTCCCACACACACACCTCGCATATACACTCCCTCCCAAACACACACACCTCGCATATACACTCACTCCCACACACACACACACCTTGCATATACACTCCGTCCCACACACACACACCTCGCATATACACTCCCTCCCAAACACACACACACACACCTCGCATATACACTCCCTCCCAAGCACAGCCACAAACACACATCTCGCATATACACTCCCTCCCACACACACACCTCGCATATACACTCCCTCCCAAACACACACACCTCGCATATACACTCCCTCCCACACACACACACCTTGCATATACACTCCGTCCCACACACACACACCTCGCATATACACTCCCTCCCAAACACACACACACCTTGCATATACACTCCCTCACGCACACACACACACACCTCGCATATACACTCCCCCCCCCCCACACACACACCCACCTCACACAAGCGAAATGGGAGGCCAAATTACATCCGAAACAGAAACGTAATTGTATCTATGTGTGTTTATGTCCTTTCTAGGAATGTAATTCTCCCAGTGACCGAGTACTCTAAGCGGCCATCCATAATAAAGGTTAAGCCCGGCCACTTGGAGCTTTCTCACTCGCCCCCTAGACTGTCAGCAGTGTTTGATCGCTACGGCTGAGGGTGCCCAGCTCATTGTTCCAGCGTTTAAAGGTCTAAGAGTTTAAAGGGACTCAACTCTACCTACCGCCAGTTAATTGGTCGCTCCTTTCCCTTTCTACTCTTCCATTGGTTGCCCCAATGGAATGTCTGGCTGTGTATTGGCCAAACCCTCCCTTCAAGTTGGTGGATCGGGTAAGTCCTGGGGTGAAGGACAATGTAATTGGGGTGATAGGGCATGTGATGGAGGTATGTAATAGGACTGATGGAGGCATATAATGGGGTGATGTGGGTTATGGGTCATGTTGTGCGTGGGTAGGGGGGTGTCTGAATTTTGTCTGCCTAGGGCAGCACAAAACCAAGATACACCACTGGGCGGGAGTATGATGTTGCAGAGTTGGATGCTGATTTGCTCAGCCACAGGTAAATGGGACCTGATGATTTGGATTTAGCAGAGTTAAGCTCTGTGACGTTTTACACAGGAGGGGTGGATGCGACAGTTGTCTCCACACCCGGGTCACAACCGTGGTGTATCTTGGTTTTGTGCTGCCCATGGCAGACAAAATTCTGGCACCCCCCTACCCAAACAAAACAGAGCGACGGGTCATGTTACCTGTCATCACTTCGCACCCTAAGAAAAAAAACGCCCAGGCAGCCCAATCATTGTAATCAGGCTGCCTGTGCGTTTTTTCTTGTTTTGTTTTTCAGTGTTGGGGGGCGCCCCCTGAAATTTTGTCGCCCTAGGCATCCACAGTGGTCCCAACCCCTTGATTGTAAGTACCCAGAACTGTTGCCTTTTCCCTGTCCTAATGCCCCAGCAAAAGTGTTGGCAGCTGTGTCCTCGGAGACGGCCCAGCCCGTCCCAGCCAGATATCCCAGCTAAGCTGGTGGCAGTCGGGCAAAGTGCCTGTCTAACACTGGCCCCAGAATTGTGTCTCTTTTCCTCTGTGGATACCCCTGCTGAAGCCATGTCCCCAGAACAGTTACCCCTGCCCCACCATGAATGCCAAGCTGCACTGCTGGCACTGTCAAAGTCTCCAGCTGAATTGCTGGCATCAGGGCAGAGTACCGCTGGCCTCTGCCCACTTCCACCTGGGTCCCCTGAGCCCCGGTGCCTGGAAGCTATGGCCCCATCACCTTTTTAACCACAATGTGCTTTGGGAGAGGCAGTGGTTGGGCTGGTGAGTGCTATTCTTGAACTGCACAATGGTGGGAATTACAAATTTTGGCTTAAAGCTATGTTGTCTGGGGGCTCCTCCGGTGTCAGTCTCCCCCCGAAAAATGAGATATATCACGAAGTGCATTATGACAGTCTGCGTGACTGGGGTTCTTGGAGAGCCCTGATGGCCAAACGCCTCCCTGTGGACTATGGACCCTGTCTTTGGATATGCTATGTTTGGGGGGTGCATACTTTGGGGGCATTAGTGACACATTGCTTCAATACAGCTAGACTTCAACACAGGCTCATTCAGGATGTCAGCCAGGATGTGTACCTTGGGATCCAAGCCTTTGCTCTATTTATTGTGTTTCCCCCAGTTTAAGAAATGTTTTTATATGTTAGTGTTGAAATGTGTCCTTACCCAATCAATAAGTGTTTACTGTTCTGTGAGCCATCTATTGTCTCTTGTAGTCTGGATCTACAGATGGCATGTTTATTTTATGTAAAGGTATACTGTGTTTAATTCCCTGTTTCAGATAAGGTTTTCTATTGTTTGAGGCTTACGTGTTATAATTCGTACCCCTGTTCCTCCCCCCCTATGTGTATATAAGTCTGTTTTCTTTCACAAATAAATTTGTTGTTCTGGTTGCTGTACCTAACTGCTAGTGGTCCTGTCTGCTATTTGGGTACAAAGAGCAAGGTTCCAGAAAGACTTGCTGGGTGGATGCTGAGCTTTAATCGGGGGTAAGGAGGTGATTTCACACAAGGGACAGAAGGGCAACCAGCCTTGGTTAGACGTTCCGTTACACATGCTTTCCGACTAGCGAGCATGTGTCCAATTATCAGGAGAAGAAGTAGATGACCAGCGGTGCCCATCTTTTACCCACTGATGTCTGCTCCTCTCAGATGGAGCAGCCGAGAGGTGAACTTGGCTGTGTGAGTGTAGGAATGAGTGTGTGTAAGTATGAGTATAAGTGAGTGTGAGTATGAGCATAAGTGTCTATGTGAGAGTATAAGTGTGTGTGTATGCCGTGTTGGCACTCGGTCCAAAAGAAGTTCACCATCACTGGTCTAGAACCCTATAAAGGACCTGTGTGAGCTGGAGGTACAAAGGTCCTTCTACTGGATAGGAACTAGCTCTCTTAGTGTGAGTTGTCTAGTTCAAGTCCCTATAGAGGACCTGACCACTAGGGGGCAAAAAGGTCCTTCTACTGGATAGGAACTAGCTTTCTCACTGTGAACCGTCTATTTCCTATCCCTGTAAAGGTCCTGTGTTAGCTGGAGGTACAAAGGTCCCTTAGCAGTATAAGTACTACTTGTAAAGGACCTGTGTTAGCTGGAGGTACAAAGGTCCTTCTACTGGATAGGAACTAGCTTTCTCACTGTGAACCGTCTAGTTCCTATCCTTTAACAGGACCTGATAACTAGAGGCAAAAGGTCCTTTGGCAGGATAGGAACTAGCTCTTTCAATGTGAGTCGGCTAGTTCCAATCTCTACACAGGACCTGGCCACTAGGGGGCAAAAGGTCCTTCTACTGGATAGGAACTAGCTCTCTCAGTGTGAGTCGGCTAATTCCAATCCCTATACAGGACCTGACCACTAGGGAGCAAAAAGGTCCCTTTGCAGGAAATAGCTCACTCACACTGAGCAAGCTATTTCCTATCCTCTGAAAGGACAGGGTCCTTCTACTGGTTAGGAACTAGCCTCAACCCTAAGCGATTATAGCTGCCTCCATATTATTAGTTTCACTTTCAATGGAGCTCTAAACACGCACCCAGGGGCGTAGTCTTGCATTACATCACGGCTACTGACCAATCAGAGCCGTTTTTGCATACTCTCCCACCATGCCTCAACCATATAAATACTCCCTGTCTCAAACGGGCATTTTCCCCCCTGACGAAGCCACGGTAGTGGTGAAATGCGTGTAGGGTCCTTTGGTCCTCTCATAGCCACCTGTGTTGCATTGTTCTTTATAGTTGTTTTTTTGTCTGGTGAATGTGGTGCCAGTCGCTCCCTATATTTTATATATATATATATCTTTCATTAAATATAAAAGCTATTAAGCTTTAATTGACCACCATTTAAGGAGCAGATCTGTCTGCCTGTGGATTTCTATCACTATTATATATTTCACTCTTATACCAACTGAATATCTTTACTATTTATCTATGTGCAAATACTTACCTGGACAGGCTGTGTCCTAAACATCCATTGCTACCTGCAGCATACAGATTTAACCAATTAAAGACTCAATCACAGCAAAACTGGTTCTGACAGCCTAAGTACTTATTTAGTATCACATTGTATCCATCACGTGTGTGTTGCTATAATAGATACTTCCACATAATTTATTTCATTATACAATGTTGCACAGGTGGCAGATAAGGACCTTGGGACCCCTTCAGTAATTGGTATTTCTACAATATTAACCCTGAGTATACACTGATATTGACAATAATCTTTACTTTTTCCGGGGCCAAATTGTACCTTTACTGATCTTGTTATTCAAGTACAATTTTAACTTGTTGCCAATAAAAGTTGTTATTATTAACCTGCAACACTGGAGATTGAACAGACTCAGCAGTGATGCATTAGCAGACTATAAAGATTACTATCTTGGTGGTACAAAACTTGGAATTGTCTGAGATTGTCCCAAGGTTTTTTCAGTAGCCCTAGTATAGTGATGGCGAACGTTTTTGGGCACGAGTGCCCAATTTGTGGCCGAAACAGATTTGCATATAACAACATTAAAGAGGGTTTGAACTCACTTGTGGAGTGCCCGGCCAGACATCTCCACCCTGATCTCCTAAAAAGTATTATCTATACACAAATAAATTGTGTGTTGTGGTTAGACATGTGCATTTGTTTTCGGACGAATGCATTTTCGGATGAAAATTGCATTTTCGGACGAAAATTGCATTTTCGTCCATTCGTCCGAAAAACGAATAACGAAAATATTAACTAACAAAATCCGAATGAACAAATGGTTAATAAACGAAAATCATTCGTTCATTCGTCCATTCGTCCATTCGTGCTATTGGCATTCTAAACCGAAATAGAGTCGGTTTATACAATACCAATAGCATTGTACATTCCATAAACCGACATGAATGACTTTCGGTTTATGGAATGCATGTAATGCTATTGGCTTTCTATAAACCGAAATTGAGTTCCCATTCATACGAATAGGTCAATTGACCTATTCGTATGAATGGGGACTCTTTCGGTTTATTGAAAGCCAATAGCATTGCATGTATTCTATAAGCCGAAAGTCTTTAAAACGAACGACGTTCGGTTTATAGAATACATGTAATGCTATCGCTGTTCTATAAGCCGAAAGTCTATAAACCGAACGTCGTTCGGTTTATAGACTTTCGGCTTATAGAACAGCAATAGCATTACATGTATTCTATAAACCGAACGTCGTTCGATTTAAAGACTTTCGGCTTATAGAATACTATTGGCATTCTATAAACCTAACTAGAGTCCCTCCTCATTCATAAGAATTTCTTATGAATGGGGACTCGACTCTAGTTCGGTTTATAGAAAGCCAATAGTATTCTATAAACCGAAAGTCTATAAACCGAACGACGTTCGGATTATAGAATACGTGTAATGCTATTGCTGTTCTATAAGCCGAAAGTCTATAAACCGAACGACGTTCGGTTTATAGACTTTCGGTTTATGGAATGTATAATGTAATGCTATTTGCAATGGCATTACTATAAACCGAAATAGAGTCGGTTTATAGAATGCCATTGCCAATTCCATAAACCGAAATTCGTTCATTATGTCGGTTTACGTATTTTGCTATTGGTATTCCATAAACCGACTCTATTTCGGTTTATAGAATTGCCAATAGCATGAAATGATTTTAATTTAGTATTAAAAAATAAATTGAAAAAAGTGGAGAGTTTTAACCCCTTTGTGCCGCATGGTGCTTGCGTCCCAAATGACGTAAGCACCAAAACGTCACGATTTGTTCCTGGCCACTGATCACAAGGTGATCGTTAGCCAGGAACACTATGGCAGAGACCCAATCAGGGTCTTAATAGACCCTGTGGGTCCCTGCCCAAAAATTGCAAGCCCTTCGGACGTCACGCACGATTTAGAGAAATGTAGCTGGTGCTCGTTTTTGAGCACCAGCTAAATTTCCCCTGTCAGACTGAGGCCATTTAAAATGCGATCGTTCGGTTTAAAGGCTTTCGGCATTTTACTACACGGAGACAAAGTCTCCATTCATAATTTTATGAATGGAGACTCTGTCTCTGTATAGTTAAATGCCGACAGCCTATAAACCGAACGACTTTCGGTTTATAGACTTTCGGCTTATGTAATACATGTAATCCTATGGCTATTCTATAAACCGAACGTTCGGTTTATAGAATAGCAATAGGAATACATGTATTCCATAAGCCGACAGCCTATAAACCGAAAGTCGTTCGGTTTATAGACTTTCGGCTTATAGAATACAAGTAATACTATTGCCTTTCTATGAACCGAACGAGAGCCCCATTCATAAAAATTTCTTATGAATGGGGCTCTCGTTCGGTTTATAGAAAGCCAATAGTATTACATTGTATTCTATAAAACGAACGAATAATAATGAACGAAACGAAAATAATGAACGAATTTCGTCTGAAACGAATGCTTTAATGAACAAAATTCGTTTTAGACGAAATAAATAACATTTTCGTCCGAATGGACGAAAACGAAACGAAAATTTTAGTTTTGCACATGTCTAGTTGTGGTTATTATACTTCATATTTACCACTATTGTATAATCATTTCTAGTTAGATTTATATATATATATATGACTATTGCTTTATTTGCTTAAAGTGGGCTATGTTAAGCCCCTTAATCTGACATGTGTATTTGAGCCAATGATTGTTTTATCTATACATTTGCACTCTTTTTAAACACATAACCAGCTCGAAAAAAATCCTGCAAGGGATCGAAACGTTGCTGCTTTGTTGAATAAATCCCAAACAGATTTGCAGACCTCAAAGTGCCAACACCACATACACACACATACTCACAAACATTCACACACTTATACTCATACACTCATTTGTACTCACACACACACACTTTTATACTCATAGAAACACACACATATACACTAGACATGTGCAAAACTAACATTTTCGTTTCGAAATAGACCTATTTTTATCGTTTTATCAATTGACCTATTCGTATGAATGGGGACTCTATTTTGGTTTATACAATAGCAATAGCATTACATGCATTCCATAAACCGAAAGTCGTTCATTATGTCGGTTTATGGAATGTATGTAATGCTATTGGTATTCTATAAACCGACTCTATTTCGGTTTATAGAATGCCAATAGCACGAATGGACGAATGGACGAATGATTTACGTTTATTAACCATTCGTTCATTCGGCTTTCGTTAGTTTAGCATTTTCGTTATTCATTTTTCGGACGAATGGACGAAAATGCTATTTTCGGACAAAATGCATTCGTCCGAAAATGAATGCACATGTCTAATATACACTTATACTCATACACACACAAACACTTATACAAACACACATACTTTTTCTTATTCTATATATATTTATTTGGATTTATTAGGTTATAAACTTATCTTCTAAATATTACATTGTGTCAATGTGTAATTTATCTAATTGTTTAACAGATTATAGCATTTATCAGAATTATTTACAAAGTATATGATATAAGATATACAACTTAATATTAATAAAAGGGATAAAAAAAACTTCAAATAAATAAAATAGAGGTTTATAATTAAACCTCTCTTCCTCCTCTCTCTTTGTCTCTCTCTCTCTTTC